>VYZW01040347.1:41511-79594 GCA_013401315.1 Balaeniceps rex | reverse complement strand
TAGCTTAAGTGTTGCATTAGGCTCAGTCTTTTATATTTAAATCTGCTATTTTGCATGGGTTGTGGTTTTTTTTGTTCCTAGGATGTCAAGCTCTCACATCTTAACTCAAGCTGGTGGCCTTCTGCATGGAAAGAAAATGTGGCCACCCTCAGTTCTGAAGTTTTTGATCAAGAACAGCTATAAGGTGGCATTGCAGTTCACTTCATATGGTTTTCTTGTACACTCAGTGTCTTTCGTGTTTACTGAAGATGCACAAGAAATAACCTTTCACTTCCTGAACACTTCGGTATTTCACTTTTCCTCAAAGTATGGCAAAACAGACACTAATAATTTTGAAATTGCCAGAGACCATCTATTTAGAGAGTTTAAAAGTTCAAAAGGAACCAGACAGTTAAATCAGCGAGCCTGACCTGTATGTATCAGCCTCTGTTGTCACCCTTTGCAGCTCTATAACCTGTGCTGGAGCACTCTGTTCTACAGGAGTTATCCTCTCCTCTGAAAACAAAAGATTACAAATTAATTGTTTGCCTTTTTGTTTTTTCCTGTTATTGATTTGTATTAAACTGTATTTTTTTCCTTATTTGAATCTTCTACCCTTCCTTCTTAAGACTTAAGCTGAAGGAAGAGAAAGGTGCATTTGACTTCATTATTGAAGTAACAGCTGCAATTCCAAAACTCAGCACTTGCTGCCTTCCACTGTTTCCAATGGTAAAGTCTATTTGAGTGGTCTATAGGCCATAATGGACACCACGTTCTTCTGAAATGGTGTTATAACCTCGTGACTTTTCTAACTGTTTTTCTATTGGAAACATCAGTGCCTGGTTTAAGCAGAGAATGGCTTAAATGTGTTTTATTTGACTGTTATGTATTGATTTTTAGAAAGTCTCTTAATAACCCTGTCCCCTAAAGATGGGGAATAGTCAAGAGTTCATCCAGATTCTGGAAAGTGCTGGTATAGTCAGAGAAAAGGAGCCTGTCCCATCCCTGTTTTTTTTGAAGGGTCATAGCTGTTCATTGCCAAGAAAACTTCTATGTGTGTTCATGCTGTTGTATCATTGCCCTCATGAAAGGAACATAGAGGTTGTGTTTATTGATGATATAGGACAAGCCCCCATAGCCCAATGAATGTGTTGTACATAGATGCAAGTCGCTAGCACGAGCATTGCCAACTGGGATTCTCACCCGGAAGCCTTTGTTTTACCACCAGCATCACCTGGAAAAAAATCAGCTTGTGTTTTTTTTATACCAGCACTTATTTTAGCAGTAATTCATGGCCATGAATACCTTTCTTATAAGTGTGGAATTGATTAATACAGGAGAGCATGGGTTTGATTTCACTGTCAAAGCCACAGGTGGTAAGTGAAAGGACATATATGGATAGCTGACTTAAAGAGCTTCATTTTTACAAAATAACAACAGCTATCTTCTGCCAAGTTTAAAAAAAAAAAAAAGTCATCCTGCGGGTTTTACAGTCCTTTCAGCTTCCTGTACATGTGACTTACAACATGGCCAAGTTACATCTCTATAAGCAAGATGCATCAGCAAACAGAGGGCTCACTTTGCTTAAAAAAGGCACCTTTTAAATCCTGAATACTAAGTATATGCCAGCACAGCCTTAAACAACTAAAACCTAAGATGCCAGTCATCTTAGCTTGGCTGTGTACAGATTAACTGTTCTCCCTTTGTTGGTGTTGACTGAAAGTTTACCTTGCAACAGAAGTGTGTGGTATCTCCAGGTTTAATCACATTGTGTTCTTACAAGTTTGCTGTCGAATTAAGTGAAAAATGAGCCCACATTTTTCTTGGCTTACGGTGTGTGTGTGCAGGGGGAGGAGGTAAGCAGTGTTGCCCGGGTATCAGCAAGGCTGTGGTTTCATGTTGCAGATCACAGCAGCACTGTCTTAAAGCGCTCCTGTTGTGGCATGTCACTCCTTCAGTTGAGCAACTAGAGTGCTCTGATGGATACCTGTTCCAGCTCAGAAGACTTCTCATCAGCTGCCTCCCCTGCCTTCCGCAGGGATGTGCGAACTCGGACACTGTGTTGTGAAAATCCTGCCTAAGAAACACCAGTATGCTTTTAAGTGGAAGCAGTTTAACTTCTTCATATAGCCCAGCGTACACAAAATATTTTTCTCTAGAGATGACTTGCACCACAGCATATACCTATTAATGTGCTTTGTGCGTCATTTAGCATGCAGAGAAGCATTTATACAGAACCACCCTCTTGCTCTGTATACTTGGAGAATTAATTTTACGTGACAAGGGCAGGATCTGCCAACCTATAAATCTATGGTAGGACTCTGCCTCTTTAGGGAGAGAAATCTGGATCATGCATTACCTTCACCTCTGCTATGCTGGCACAACGTCATTGCATGCCTTAAGATTGTTTCATGCTTTCTCTGATGAACAAATTCCTTAGGACTTTTCCAATCCATTATATCTTTGTTACTTAACTGCTTGATGAAGTTTAATTAGCAGTTAATGTAAACTGCTGTGCTTGTTTGTGTACGTATACACTGCTAACTCCTGTTTGTCTTTAGAGTTCCACACAGATTCAGTTTCGCACAGACAAATCAGTGCATATCGGTGAAGTTGAGTAATTACATCAAGGACTTGATTTGTCCCAAGCTTTGTGGTGAGTTCAGCCGTTAAAATATAGCTGAGATGCAAACTGCTGTCTCTTCATATAATTTTGCGGAAGCTGGCAAAGGGTTTTATTAGAACTGCAACTCTTTTGCATGGCTTCAGCTGGAAATAAGATTTACCGCACATTTCGGCTCACATTTTTAAAACAATGTAATCAGTGCTAGTTCTTCATTCAAGGCCAAGACACCTTGCACGTATGCACATTGCCACTTGAGATGTACCATCCCCTGGGTGTTTACTGCTCCCTTTCTGTTGGAAGGTACTGCCCCCCTCCCGCAGCTGAACCGTGTACGCTTCCTTTTCTTGCCAGCAAAGACTGGTAACCACCAGTAAAATAGTAACATCATCAGGCTCTGTTGCCTGTACAAAGCATGTACATCTGCTCACAGCCAAAGTAATTCTAGAAATGTTTTAGGGTATGTCCCTAATAACTGAATTATGCTTTAAAAGAAAATCTTCTTTCTTAGATACAGTTTAGAAGTTTTTAAAAGCAGTGGAGATCAGCAGCTTTCCCAGACCACTGCAAGGTGTTTGTTTTTCAAAACCTATTGTTACTCAGTTTAAGAGACAGGGAAAGTTGAGAGTAGTTTAATTAGCAAGCAAGACTGGCATAATGATCCTAATCGTGTAAACAGACACACATGGTCCTACAAAGCTATTCTACTGGTTTTAGTGGGGCATCTCATGGTGTGTACTCACAGAGAGGGCACAGCCTACAGACACTTAACATATAATTTGCCGAGCCCCAACCAAAGGCTTAAGAAGAGCTTAATCTGCTGTATCTCTATGTTAATAGAGATATGTTAATAGATTAATTTTTCAGGACTTTAGAAACAAACTCTTTCTAAGGGTAGGTAACATGGCATAGTTCTGTAGAGCAGCAAGTAGTCTACTCCATGAACATCCCATTATAAAATATGCTAAAAATGGGGTAATTCCCTTTCCCCCATCTGTCTCTGTCTCTGTCTCATCCGTAATTAGGGATGAGCTATAAGATATCTTTTAAAGGGGTAGGAGGAGAAGGTACCTTATTGGGAATTTGATGTGAGAAGTCAAATAATGTGGAGAAGCCTAGTGTGATGGGTGTTCTTCAGTAGTAAGCATTCTGCAATAAACTGATGACTTAGAAATGCTGTTGTAGAGTTCTGTCTTGATTTTTGTATACTGAGTCCTTCATCAAGTTTTCTTAGTTTACAGTTGAGGTATATCTTCCTGGTTTGATTTGCATTTGATCTTGTTCATTTCCAGAAGCTGTGACCTTAAAAAATTAACTAGTGTATTTTTTCATGTGTGAGCATGAGTAATGTAAGGGGGGGAGGGGCTCAGTCAAATTAATTTTGCAATAATTCTGTGCTCTTTTCTTTTTCATATTATAATTTTATAGCTGTGGTCTTGTTCTATGTCGAAGGCACTGGATTTAGGCAAAGAAAAGTCATGATTTGATCCCGATTTGGTTTTTATAAGGCAAAATGTCATCTTATGCTTAAGAAAACAAATAACACTTTTAATTTGTACACCAAACAGTTCTTTCATGATTAAAGGGCTGGAGCATCTTTCATGTAACACTTTAGTACTGTGAGGGTGGTCAAACACTGGACCAGGCTGCCCAGAGGTGTTGCGGAGACTCTATCTGCGGAGAGATTAACAACCCAACTGGGGACATCCCGGGCAGCCTGCTCCAGCTGCCCCTGCCTGAGCAGGACTTGGAGCAGGCAATCTCAAGAGGTCCCTTCCCACCTCAGCCATTCTGTGACATGGAAGTTGTAGTTTAATAAAATGAACACCTCAATATGTCCATTTTTAATTGAATTCTGCAGTTGGATTTATTGCCAGATTAAATTTGTGTGTTTCAGTCCTCTAAAAGAAATAAGTCAATGATAATAACTAGTAAGGAATGGCTTGTTATTGGAATATCTGGTATGCTTATTCTGTTTCCCTTGCCACATCTGTTTGCTCTCTTGTTAGAGTAAACAGAAAAGAATCTACAAGATTTAAAAATGGTGGGTTTGGCTTCTGTAATTCTCAATTAAGCTTTCATCATTCCTAGCTAAAATGGCAGGCCAGCTTTTTCAGAGTTTTTGTCAGAAGAATTTTTCAGGAGTCTAGGTTAAGTAGGTGATGATAACTAGCGAAAACAAAGTTTAAAGCAGCCTAAATGAAGTCCTTTGCCCTGATTTCAGTGACTTCTGGTCACAATCCATTAGCTCTCAGAATTTCTTGAGGAGAAAAAAAAAAAGTGGTCTAGTATTTCTGATGTTTAAAACAAGTCTTCTATTATCAGCAAAGAAAAAAAAATAGAGCAGTTTTTCTAAATCTCTCTTGAATCTCTAGGTGTACTTTGGCTTCCTTGTTATGAATAGTAAGGAAATAGTGGCATGCAGATTTCTCTCTCTTTGCAGATGTTAGGAATTGAATGCTGCTCACAGTGATTATTCCATACCATTTACGTCATGCTCAGGTCCCACACTATCCAATATAACCTTATTACCCACCATCCCCCTTCCCATCCTTTGATATAATATGCAGATATTATTCCCTTAGTCTATGGACCACACCTATAAAATGTCGTCAAAGTGTCCACAAATGTCCACTGAGTTCATTTAGTCCATGACTTTGGGCTCCATCTGTTATAGTGGTCACTCAGGATGGGAGAGGTGGTGTGTTGCATGGAGTTATTGGGCACCAAAGCCACCTCAGGTCCGGTCACTTCTGCACTTGCACTACTTCTTGTAAGGCTTGTCCTACAGTGGTTCAGGTGCTTCCTGCTATAGTAATTCCTATACATGCAACGCAAATAATGGGTTACAACAATTTAAATGTATTTCCATTACAATCTCCACCCCGGTCCCTTTGGGCCAGGTCATAGGGTTTAACATTGCAATGAACTCTTCCCCTTGCTCCTAACCTGGCTAGAAGCAAGGCATTCTTGCTATAGTAATTCCCATAACATGCAACTCAAATCCCGGGTTACAACAATTTAAAGGTATTTCCATTACAATCTCTACCTCTGGTCCCTTTGGACCAGACCATTGAGTTTAATATTGCAATGAACTCCTCCCCTTGCCCCTGCTCCAGCTTGGTCTTATCCACAGACTGCAGTCCCTTAGGGGAGTACCTGCTCCAAGTGGAGCTTTACCTATATGTCAGTCTCTCTGGGGGTGTACCTGCTGCAGCATAGACATCCACAGTCACTTTGAGGTGCACCTGTTCCAGCGTGGCCTTCTCCATGGGCCACAATGCCTTCAGAGATATACCTGCTCCAGCATGGTCTTACCCACAGCCACAGTCCCTTCAGAAGTAAACCTGCTCCAACGTGGCCTTACCCATGGCTGCAGTCCCTCCAGGGGTGTACCTGCTTTGTCTTGGGCTTATCCGTGGCCACATGCTTTGAGCTGCTCCAGCGTGACCTCATGGACAGCCACTGATCTTTCAGTGTGTACCTGCTGCAGCATGGACTTATCCACAGCCACAGAGGCTTCAAGGTGTACCTTCTCCAGCGTGGACTTACCCTTGGGCCACAATCCCTTCAGATGTATACCTGCTACGGCACAGACATAACCGTGGCCACAGGCACTTTGATATGTACCTGCTCTGGTGTGGGCTTATCCATGGCCACAGACGCTTCAAAATGTACCTGCTCTGGTATGGGCTTACTTGTGGCCACAGACTTCAGGGTGTCCTGCTCCCACACGGACTCATCCACAGGTCACAGTCCCTTCGACTAGAGTTCGCACTGGAGTTCCAGCCTGTCCAGTACAGGAGCACAGAAACAGCAGCAATGCCCTGGCCATCTGCCAGCCCAGGCGCATCACTGTTGCTGTTATCAGAATGTCCCCAGGCACAGCAGAATAAGATGATCAGCAGCACAGCAAGCAGTGAAAGCAAAAAGAGCTGCTAATGAGCACTAGACTCTAATACACAGTCAGACAAGCCCCATGGCAAGCACAGAAGCCTGCCAATTGTTATTGCTAAATGGCAATAACAGCTCTAAATTCGATCTAGCACATTCCAATCAAGTCTGTCGTTATCTAGAACCCTTTGAGCCCCACGCTGGGTGCCAGACAGACTGTTGTGGTTTAACCTCAGCCAGCAGCTAAGCACCACACAGCTGCTTGCTCACTCCTGCCTGGTGGAATGGGGGAGAGAATCAGAAAGGTAAAAGTGGGAAAACTCGTGGGTTGAGATAAAGACAGTTTAATAAGTAAAGCAAAAGTCACGCACAAGCAAAGCGAAATAAGGAATTCATTCACTACTTCCCATCAGCAGGAAGGTGTTCAGCCAGGAAAGTAGGACTCCATCACGTGTAACTGTTATTTGGGAAGACAAAGTGCCATACCTCCGAATGTCCCCCCCTTCCTCCTTCTTCCCCCAGCTTTATATACTGAGCATGACGTCGTATGGTATGGAATATCCCTTTGGTCAGACGGGGTCAGCTGTCGCGGCTGTGTCCCCTCCCAACTTCTTGTGCACTCCCAGCCTCCTCACTCGAGGATGGAGTACTGCTGTCAGATTATCGGCTGGGTTTGAGTGTGATCTGTGAAATCCTTGGGACACTCAAGAAATGGTGCCAGGAGCCTCCAGCACAGCATTCGAGGAGATACAAAGGTGATGTTCACTGGGTGGGTTGTTGTGTGTTGTGTTGTTAGTCATCGTGATGCACAGACATGGAAGTGACAAGTTCTGTGCTGCTGACTTGTTGAATGTCTGTAGACTGGCAGTGCACTGGTGGTTTTTGAGTTTATTTCCCCTTAAGAATGGGGGAAATTACTTCTTTTCTATTTGCTTAGAAAGACTGTGTCTAGAATGGTAAAGAGAAATGCAGTAGACTGTTTATAACTGCAAGTAACCTTGCACATTAAAGATAGCCACTGCGTATGCATAGAAGTCACATGAAAGAAAAGTTGGCTTTATAATTTCTGGTTAAGTACAATTTATGTGCATTTAGTCATCTGAGAAAATGAACTGATTTTACTTCACAATATAGAAGTGAACACCAAGCCAGAAGTGCAGCTGGGTTACAGCCAGATTTCTGGGTTGTAAGACACAGGGAAAGATTTTGGTTAGTTGTTTAAAACCGGGGTATTTCCTCTCTGTGAAGTTCATAGGATAATTCTCAGTTTGCTTAAGAAAACTGCTGGAGGGGTGATACATCCAAGATGTTACAGGAGTTACAGATATTTTTTTCTAAAAAAAAAAAAAAAGAAGTTTAACTAATTTCTGTGAGGTCTTTCTGTGAAGTCTCTAGTTAACCTTTCAATAGAGAGGTCTGCTTAATGTAACTAATATTTGTTTAATGTTTACTAAAATACTCTTTCCCTTTAAAAGAAAACTTTCCAGATTTTAGAACAGTGTGTTAGGTTAGAAATCAATAGTTTTTTTGACTGGCCTTTAACTAAATTCTGAAACTAGTCAAGCATTATGATTCTTTATTGTGTTGATGCATTTTGAGTTGGTTTTTCATCGTATAACAGTCTTCTGGCAATTACAGTGACTTACAGCAGTGGTTTGGAGTTAAGCTTCTCATCCCCCT
The DNA here is from genome assembly GCA_013401315.1 of Balaeniceps rex. Taxonomy (NCBI): domain Eukaryota; kingdom Metazoa; phylum Chordata; class Aves; order Pelecaniformes; family Balaenicipitidae; genus Balaeniceps; species Balaeniceps rex. Next base: position 71,418 of record VYZW01040347.1, on the reverse strand, counting down.
AAAATCCATGGGGCCTCTGTAAATGATGAGGAATGCCTGATGTGCTATTGCTAGTTTTTGCAGAGGCTGAATAGTTTAAGACTGGGGATATTTGTATGTTAGGATAAACCAACAACATAATGAAATTTGAAAGAGGTTTTGCTGTTAAGATTCCTGCATGTTAACTTGCAATTAAATTTCTAAGTTGCTTTTAAGGATAGAAAAAAAGGAAGTACTTTTATGGTTAAGAGTATTTAGAGCTAAGGCTTAAGTAGCCATCTTAGACTGCTGAGCTAACAGGCTGTGTACTTGGCAGTTAGTGTACACACGGTGCCTCTTCTGGTTTTATTTTTCATTATTTTCTACAGAAGTGTATGTGCTTTAACAGTCAGATTTGCTCCCCAAAGCTTTTTCTTAAAAAAAAAAATAAAAATTATTGTTTGTAGGAAGTATTGCACACTACAGTTAAATATTTATTGCCCAGAATAGCTGCACTGTGGTATTTGCAGATTGGCTGCAGACCTGGAGCAAAGCATGAAATGCCCAGATGGTTTTTAAAACTTCCTTTTCTCCATAGTTTTTAGTTTTGAAATCCAGGCTTTAGAATTGTAATTGTAAAACATCCAGTTGCATCACAGTGTATGAACAGGGGAGAGGTGGGATTGAAAGTTCCTCAGACTTGCCTCTCTCATCTTCTTTTTTCCCTCGGTCTTTCCTAATTTCCTGGCAGTGAGGTTTTCATGGGAGGACCTCTCTGGTAGCCCTTCCTTTTCAGCTATTCACTCTTCAGTGTTTTCTCATTCCTAGAAGTATGAAAAGGAGTACATGGTGTGTGAAGCTACTTTCTCTGTTTAGTTGAAGTTAGAACCAAGTCTTTGTGGCAAATAATTGATTTTAAGTTTACCCTCCCCCCTAAATTCAGAAGATTTTGTGTCTCATGGTCTCTTAGACACAAAATACATTGTTAGTTCTGGTATCAAGTTCAAAAAGGGAAATATGAAACCCCAATTCTAGAGCAGAGTTCCTGTTTTTCTGACTCGACAGTTTGAGCTCAGACTTTATTACTGCTAGTTTTTGTTAGTTTTGGAAGCAGGCAAATGCTGTTTGATAGTTAAGCAAATAGGTCGGTCTGGGCATAACGTTGGTCTTTTTCCTAAGTTATGCTGAAAATGTCCCCCAAACTAGTCACTATGCTTTTCCTGGCAAAGAAGAGCAGAAAGTGATAATTTTTAAGGCTGGCACAACATAATATAGAGAGAATGTTACTATGAATAATTCATGCATAAGGTACCTAATAAAGTAGTGCAGATACAACACTCAACAACTTGGGGCTTCCCTAAAATATCGAATATTTTTCTTAAAGGTTTCAGGTTAGTGATTCTCCTCCTGCTTTTTCTTTTCCCTTGATGTCCAAAAAAGCCACTCAACCCCATAAGAAACATACCATTGTTATTTTGTCAGTGAGAAATGAAGACGTAATAAAAACTTGACATAACTTGTGATGGATATATATGCTGATTAACTATATCATGTTGCTTTGCTACCACTGGCATCTCTCTCTCCTTCCCTTTGTCATTTTCTTTATGATTGCTTTTAAGGCATGAATGTCAAAATTAAGTTATTTGAGTGAGGGGATATTACTGCAAATCTGGCAAAGACTTTGGTATATATGATTTTTAAGCACATAAATATTTCTGGAGAACTACTTATGTATATAAAATATACACGATCACATATTGCCACCTATAGTGTATATGTAGTATTAAACAATTTTAATTGATACCTGATAAGCTTGATTAGTCTTGATTAAATTGTACATCTGTTATGAAGGTTTTGTAATGGCTTTTCCATTCTCCTCTGATGTTTTGATCGTAAATGTACAGTTGAAGTATAAAAGTTACGAACTTAACTATGTGGAAACTCCCTATATGTGACCACTAGTTCCTGTAAACTCCCGTAAATAAGACTGTGACTTGCCTTAGAAGGGTTTTTCTCTGATTTTTTGGGTGGTTTGAACAAAGAACAGCAGAGATTACTGCATTCAGAAAGCCTGTCTACACAACTTGAGGATTTTTAGGAGAATGATCTTGTTAGAGGGTGACTCAGTAACTCTGCGTGGCTGCAGGTGTGGGGGCGGATAGGGTAAGAAAGTATTTTTTGAAGCAAGATGCTTTGTAATTGCCTGTCAAACTTTTTGAGAGTGATTTAAGCATGACGACAACTTAATTTCTTGTCTTTTTTAATGTTGGCTTTCAGTCCTTTTGTAGTGTAATCCTGTGAGTCATTTACTTAGAAATGATCATTGAAGCTTGAAAGAACGTGTAGAAAATTCTGATGGCACTTTAGTGGTGAATATTGACACACACAACCCCTCCGTCCTGGAGTTCCCGAGATTGGCAGTGGTGTTGTCCAGTATGTAAAGTAAGAGATGTTACAGCCAGCACTGGGAAAGTAGATACAGCAGGAGGTACTTGGAGTGAGTCATACATGTTTGAGTCAGTGCTAAAAGCGATTGAACAACAGTGTCCCTGCTTAGCTATTTTTAATATTTGCTTACTCACATTTACTGTACTAAGCTCTTCACAAGAAAGGTAGTTAAAAGCTCTTAGTAAGGTCTTAAAACCGCTTTTCATGGCAACAGCTTACTACGTTGATTTGGAGTGCTGTCTTCACTCCTGCCTTTTCCGAGATTTTTGGGTCTTAGCATAATTGTTTTTCTGCTTGATGCTTCCAGAAGTACTGCAGCCCAGCATTCACAGCATCGCATCTAGACCTACACGCGTAAATTGGCATCAAGGCCGGACCTTACAACCAGATCAGCAGTGGCACAGCTGAAGTGGCGAGGAGGAGTGGTGATGGGTAGCTTGGTAATACCTAGAAGTGCTTTTCTACCTCACCAGGTGGAAATCTGTTTCCTAAGGGACATGATTTAATATATTAAAAAAATATTCCTAGGTTTCAGCCACAATGAATATACAAGTCACAGCTTTTCTGTTGTAAAACCCTGCTTGCAATTTACCTAATCCTTAGAGTGCTGCCCTTCCCAGGACAGCAGCATGTTCAGCTTGTGGAGCTCTGATAACCAGTAAGGTGCAGCCCTGAGTCCCTTCTTTACAGATATGGATATTCTCTTCTTTACAGATGTTGACAGCTGTATTTGCAGGAGGAAGAAGTTTAGGAGGTTGCTTGGGGTGTGCATATGTGTCATGGAGTTCAGTGGTGGCTTCCTGTTTACTGCTGCTGAGTGAGGATTTGGGCTCGGGCCAGAGAAGGTGCAAGAGTGCGGCTTGTGGATTCGCTGTTACACAGGTCTGCCCCGCCTCTCCCCCACCCTCCTTGTCACTTGGCAAGGTGTTGCAGCAACGACTATAGCCATGGGTTGGGGCGTTCGCTGTGGAGCCGTGGTGGAACCAATACACTGGATGGAAGTCGCTTTCTTTTCTTGCTGCTGAAAAAACTTCCCGGTGCACAGCAAAGTCCCTTGAGCTTCGTGTTGGCACTGGAGCTGGGGAGGGAGGTTGGGTCACAGTTCTTCAGATCAGAGACTCTTTGGTTGAGTGTGGATAAACTGGGCCTGCTTGGGCTATTGAAGCTGAGATGACTTTTCTTATCAGCCTCTTGGGACGAAAGGCTGACCTGTGGCGTGAACAGCTAATATCTTGGGACTCATCAGTGGGGGGGGGCAAAGCAAGGCACGATGGTTTGTCAATGTTGAGTCACAGCAGCAGTGTAATGGGTGTAATGGTCCTGTGTCCAGAGCTGCTGTTGTGAGAGAGGCATTAGAAGAGAGGGAGGGAGAACTGCAGCTAAGCAATATCTGCTGCTATGTGCTTCTAGAGAACTGAAATAAAATTAGACCTGGACTGAAAAGTGAATTGGCCATAAACTTTTATGAAGCTGGTCTTGGCCAAAACTGGAAATTGAGAAACAGTGAGCTACTATAAATTCTTACAATATAAAAACACTGGTAGGAATGCAGATAGCCTCCTGAGAATGTAAAAGTTTATATTCCTCCCGTAATTTTTGACTTTGGACAGACCTTATGGTTGTGCTTTGAAGAGTACTACTCAGTATTCTGAAATAATAGAGTATATTTTACTCAGACTTCTTTTTTTGGCTTTCATACGTTGTATAAGACTCATAGGAGGATGATTTTATTGTTGAAGAGAAGACCGCCGAGTTACAAGGCAGCAACTGCAGAAATAGGACAAGAACATGTTCTCTAAAAAGAGAAATAGGTGAACTGTAAATAAACATGAGATGATTCAGCCCTGCCAGAATTTTGTAGAAGAGTTAAATTGGATTAGTAAACTGGAGGAGGCGTGAGACTTTCTAGGCAGAAAAGTACTTAAACTGACAGGTTGAAATTGTTGTATGGAGTGAGATCCTGTACATTGCCACACCTCTGTGTCAAATGCTAAGTGTAGTAGAGTCTGTCTGGGTATGGATGAGTGTAAAGGCCAGCTTTAGTCATTCTGGGACCAAACCCTCAGCGACAGGATAATTGTGCAATCTGCAGTACAAACTCTCAAATCCATAACCCAAGCAGGACCACGTAAGAAAAGAAAAACAAAGTCCCACTGCTCACCATTGTACACTAAAGCCACTGATGTGTTGTACCACCTTTGAACCACTGTTGGCACAACTCTCAGAGGTAAACATGTAAAATTTACTCCTGTTTAGCTGGTTAGTTAAAAATAGGATATGTATTTGTCCAAGAGATTGAATGAATTGAGTGTAAATATTTAGTTTGCTTGACACGGCGATACTGGGATATAGCTCATAGTTAACAAAAGACTCACACAGCAGTTCTCCTAATTGTAACAAGTACACCATGTGAAGCCATAGCATTCACAATTAAATTGGATAGTGAAAATTCAGTAGAGACAGCAGAGAACTTGCTGAAAATAATTGTTAAAACTTTGGTTTGTTGGAAAAAATCCATAATTACTGATACAGTGTCTTGAAACACTGTACTGCTTTGCTCAGATTATCAGTTCAGGTATGTGCAAGCTGGGGAAATGCTTAGATCTGTGTTAACAGGTGATGGTAGAGGAGTGGACTGGATTTATGGGTTCCTTCGCAGCCCTGTGTTCCTGCAGAACAAGCTGCTTGTGGCAAAGTCTGCCTGTGCTTAAACACTAAATTGTCAGCTGCTTTAGTTGTCTCAGGAGATAAAACTGATACTAGAATATCAGGGTGTTGCTCTATTTCAGGCAGAAAACAACTGTTAGATAGGACTTTAACTGCAGGAGTTGACAGCCTGGCCTTCATAACATCGCAGCTATCACATGTTCTGAAGTCCTGTAGGAGAATCAGTATGAAACCATGGAGGATGTGTGCTGTCTTAGTATCCAGAGGACACCTGAGATGTGACTGACACCATGTTTGCATTGAAAGGAGCATTTGATGACTCCACATGTGTGTGCACACACTTAAGTGAAAAAGCAGCAAGCATCGTCTGTAGGGTTGGAAACAGGAGGCCAAAACGGTTAGCTGAGGAGGAGCATCCGACTCTATAATTGGACAGCCACTGCAGTTCAGACTCTGCTTTTTGGTCACCAAAGGGAGGCACAAGGATCCTTGTTATTTGGCAGAGCTCAAGTTGTCTGCTTGGACAACTTCCTAAATAGCTTCATTTGGCTTTCACTGATTGGCTTCCTTTGTTTCAAGTGGCTTCTGCCGATTTACTTGTATTTGATGATTTTTAGGAAGAAGAGAGCCTGCAGCTGTGAAAAATGATGTTTTTTCCAGTTTCAGCTCTTTGTTGCAGTTGGGATCAGAAAAAAAGGATTTAGGGTGAGATCTGTAGCATGTCATTTCTTTATCACCCTTACAGGTGATATTTAGGGCTTACCTCGTCTTTTTAAAGTAAGGTAGGCAATATAAGGATTCATTAAAACCTGAGAATATAAAAATAATTGCAAGCAAACTGAAGTAGATCCTGGGGGAGAGTCCGCTGATCCAGCTTTTGAATCTCCAGTCTAAAGAGACAAGCTTAGATGCATATGTCTGAGATCCCTTCTCAGTCGAAGGAAAGACTTGGAAACCTCATCTGACCTACTTCAGATTTCTGTTTCAGTTAAGATAAAACACTTCTTGGACTTAATTGTCTAGATTGACAATGAGAGGAGCATACGGTGTCTAGCTCAAAGGCAGATGTCTGCGTTTAGCCAGATGTACAGGAAACAGGGCAACATGCAAGTATTGCCAGAGTCCCCTCTCATCTCTGGCTGGGAAACCTGTTTTGAACACAGCTTCTTTCTTAACAAACCGTTTACTTGAGAGCGAGGTGAGTAAAGGTCAGCGCAAACTCATTTTTCAGCTGATACCCATACTGCTCATTTGTGGGAGAAGAGATGTAAGTGTGCTCGTCTTTTTGAAGAGAAAAGATGCATGCCTACCCCATTGCTTTTCAGGCAGAGACTAAAAATAAACCAGTTTCAAGTTTTATCACTGTGATCCTTTTTCTCTAAAGGTTGTTTTATACACCATTCTCCGTACTCTTCTGTTTTCCACATGCTTGCAGCCACCCCTGGCTGGCTTTTGGGATGCATGAAATGAAGCACGAGAAGTCCTTGGTGGTAAGGCTGCAGCATGTAACACAGCAGTCCTTGCAGGGACTTTGCGGATGAGGTGACCTGCTGCCTGCCCTGAGAAGCTCTGGGCTTGGTGAAGTTTTGAGGAGAGCAGAAAATAAGTCCATAAAATGGACTGAATGGACTTAGAAGAGGGACTTCAGTGTTGTGTCTCACTTTGCTTCAGACAAGCTAATTAACTAGTTGCAGTTCCCTCCTCTGACTAATAGGGATAAATGTGTTTACAGCTAACCATTAATACAGGTGTACCCTTTATTTAGTCAATAATAAAAAGTAATTGCTATGTGTGTTTATCCCAACAGATGGGCAATAAAGAACTTGTATTTCCTACTTGTACTAAAAATTATGTCTCAACGGCAATAAATCTTTCTCATCTCCAGCCATACACATACTTTGAAAAATACAGGTATGAGCATGCCAACTGCACTGTTGAGAAGTAGTTGCTTAAATTAAAAGTTAAAAAATACAATTAGCTTCAATAGCAATGTCAGAACTTGACTTTGGTTTTCCTTTCTGAGGACTGATCTTCTAATCTCTGTCACGCTGGTGGGAGCTAGTAGGAAATGGCATTTAAATGCATTTAATGGAGCAGTGCAGTGTGAGAAAGCAGTTGTCAGGCTGCCAGTGCAGTGCTGCCTTGGGTCCCGTGGCTATCTCCTGAACACCCATCCCTGGTGCAACCCCTTGAGCCAGAGAAAAACCCACCAAAGGGTCGTTAACTGAGCCAAATAGTCCTTGTTAGTTTGTTTCAGCATGCACGGGTAACAAAACAGAGTGTCTGGAAAATGACATTAGGACTTGTTAGCTAAAATGACAGTGAACTATCTGCAGATACCATTCTGTTCTGAAGTCCACCCGCTCATATATATGTGACCTCTACATCCAGCCTTGGCCTTTCAGAAGGGGTCTAAGAGCAAATGCAACATTTGAGCCACTTTGTGGTCCTCACAGTTCGGTGAGCAGATCCTCTGTGAGCATGCAACTCTCTTGTCCCAGTATACGGGTCCTGTCCCCAGGTGTCACTCGTGGAGGCAGGGGTGAAACTGTCAGAGGCCTCTTCCTTGGGTTAGCTGTTTTTTAATGTGAAGTGTTAAGCTGGTTACTCCTCTCCAGATTTTCTAAACTTAGAACATTTTTTCAATACACAATGAACCAGTCTAGTCCAATAACTTTCCATGTGAACTTTTTGCGTTGGAAAACTCCATATTTTTCACTTTCCATTGAACATGTCTCTTGTGCACCTACGTGGCTAAATCTAGATTTTTTTTTTTTGTCATACTGTTCGTTGGAACATTAATTAACCTAACCTGAATGCTTTCAGGTTTTAGTCAATAGCTCCTCCTTGCTACATCTACCACCATTAGAAGGTTTACCCTCAATTTGTTGACTGCTTTAGCACTAGTGAGCACCTCTTACTTGCAGGCATGGTGACTGCCATTCCCAATAGTGAGAGGAGTGAAGCACAGTGTCTGAGAAAGCAAAAGCTGCTTCAAAATATAGTGGTTAATAGGTATAGTTAAGACAAGGTTGAAATGTTACCTTGACTAACTCTCCTTCATTAGTTTCCCAGCAAATAGGTTTTAGTTGGAGGTCAGTGTATTTGATTTTCAAAGCTGTGGGTGGCATTGGCGTACTTACTGTAGAGCTCATCTGTTTCTGTAAATTGGTCTCAGATGGCTGTGGCTTTCCATGGCAACACTTGCTAACTCTTTTGCAAGAGAACATCTGCGTATAAATTATCTTACAAGCAACAAAAAATGATCCGTTGATATGAAGGAGCAGTTTCCCTATAGACTGAGATCTTGGTAGTTCACTGTCGAGGATGCTCCGGTGGCCTGCACAGTGAGTGGTGGCGTGCAGTGGCACGGGGTGGCCGGTGGCATGGGCAGGGAAAAATGGAGTCGCTCTGCTTACAGTTATGGACAGGAATGCTGCATGTGGGACAAATCTGTTTTCAGATGTAGGTGGTGGTTTCCACAATGTAGCAGAAATCATAATGCAGCTTGCATCTGCCAGAGGAAGAGGTAATGCTGCTTTTCGGACCAGTGATTCTGGCTTTCTAGACCTTGAAGCACGGTCAGGAGTTGAGGTTTTTTTTTTTTTTTGATGGTAGTAGGGCTTCACACCGTGGAGAAAGACCAGCTGGAGTCACCTTGAGTCCTTCTCATTGAATGAATGCCGTGTGAGCGCTAGCAGTTAGTTGGTATTGCCATATTCTTCCCTTATGCAGATACTGGGAGAAAGGAGGGGGAAAGAAAAACTGAAGCTAAGCTCTGTTTCTTCCTACTGCTGAGTTTTGCTCTGCTGGGTGGCAGATTTTCCAGGAATTAGGTTCTGCCTGAAGGACAGAGGTGCCACCTAAAAGTTCTTTGTTGTTGATATGCATGTTTTTCTTCTTGATTTCAGTAGTTGTGTTGGTTGCAGCATAGCCATACACTGACCTGTGCAGTTAGGTTGAGCTAACTGAAAGAAAGGTGTGCTGCTGCTAGAGGAGCTTGCTGAGGTCAGGTGCGGACAGGAGGAGGGAGAGGTTGGTGACTGTTGTTTCGTAGCTGTATGTAAGGCTGTACCTCTAAGTTTTTTGCCAAATTGGATTAACCTGGAGCCCTGTCGGTAGGACCAGAAGTGATCTGTGCTCAGATCTGGAATCCCACTGAAGTTTTTCTTGTTGCTTCATTCCTGTTCTGTTTTACTGTGTGTGATGGCCTTTACAGATGTTTTTGCACTGTGACTTAAGAGGACCATACAGCTACAATTAGCACCTCCTCCGCTATCGGAGCACCTGCTGCTTTACAGAGATTTCTGCACTTCAAATCTCAGCTTTTTACTGTGTTGCATCGGAACTATATGTATAGCACCTAACAGAAAGGGCTTTACTTGAGACACTCTCTCTAACCCTGAGACTGTTTTTGTACCATCTGGCCATACCTTCTCCAACCAGAATTGCATGCAGTGTTCCAGTATTGGGGCTACCAGCATTACAGCAGGGTGATTTTAACTTAATACAAGATGAGCAGAGAACACAGAGAGGGGTAAGAGTCTTTGAAGATCAAACTGCTCTTGCTGTTGATAGCAAATCCCAAGTTTGCTGTGAAATTGTATGGCTTTGCAACTATATTGTAGAAAGAATGTTTGTTGGTTATGGGATGGCTTTGTTGGTGGTGTGCTCTGAACAGAAAGGCAAAGATAACTGGTAAAGTTTTGTTTGCTTTTGTTTATGACTTGTTTTAAATGGTGAGCCCTTAAGAGTGAACTTTAACAATATCTTCTCACCACATTAAAAAAAAAAAGGGGGGGCAGACCATCAAAAAACACTTACCAAAGTGCAAAGCCACCACAGGAAGCACACGACTACCAAAAGTCTTTGTGAATAAAGCAATCTAGGGGATTCAAGTGTCTTGCCATATGCAGAGTAGATGTTGACCACATCGATAAAGCTCTTTAAGGCCTTTATAAGTGATTTTAGTGCTTACGGCAACAAGTTAGTGACACTTATTTTTAAACCCAGTAGAATGCGAAGAGATGCCAGTATTTCAGTTTGTTCTTCTGAGGGCTGCTGTGGTCAACTTGAGGTTGTTCTTCACCATCAGTAATTCCTGCTCCTTGAGAGGTGCTGGGGTGCCTGCACTGCTTCTGGGCAGCTCAGCCCCATTGCAGGATGATGCTGGGCAAGTTCCTCCTCTGGGGTAAAGAAATTTTGCTGTAGCAAAACCTCCTCTCTCACCCGTTCCTTCTCTGAGAACAGGTGACCTCCATGCATGTGATGGCTGATGGTGGGGGAACACAGATGCTCTTTGCATCATAATGTGCAGCCTGCGCACTTAGTGCTGCCCAGCTTCAGGGAGGAGGAAGCAGGGGGTGGAGAGAACTGGGACAAGAGTCTCCATTTTGTGATACTATTTGAAAATGAAAAAGGTTAAGAACATCTGTAGCTGCTCTCAAGGAAGTGGCTACAGGGCTGAACATGAGGGAAATGACCGTGTGAGGTTACTGTGCTGGGAGCTTTGCTATAGTGGCCTGTGACCAGCCAGTGAGTCTCGGAGGAGGGGAGCTTTGCAGTAGCACTGTGGTCACCAAGAAGTCCCAGCTCCTTTGCACGTTTTACGTATTCTCGAACTAGAAAGCTGTAGTGTGTGTGAAGTCCGCCTACTCAGGCTGTTGGTATTTGGAGGAACTATTGCTTCTAATTCTACCTCTCGTGTTGAGGCTGCAGAGTGGGATGCGGGAGACGCAGGATAGTTACCGATGCTGGCGCTGATTTCCTGGGTAAGTGGGAGTGTCGTTTAATTCCTCCTTCTCCTCTACTCATTTGCAGAAGAGACGTGCTGATAGTGTTTCTTGTGCTGTCTCATCAGTCTTGACTTCGCTAGATATCAGCTGTTTGCTTGTTTTGGTTTGTTTCTTACTGTATGTAAGAAACAAATGTATGTAAGATGTAAGACATGATTCAGAATGTCTTGGAATGTCAGATGTAAGAAATGATTGGAAATCCAGGTGCTGTCGTCATAAATGTAAGCTTTCTTTTTCCTTAAAAGCAAGTAAAATGTAGGATTAATTTGTTGAGGAGCACCAATGGATCATGGAGACGGTCATTGTACCTGAAGGGATGTATCATCTTGGTATTATGCCAAAGGTGATGTAGTGGTTTTGCAACAGGGGGGTACAAATAGCACCCTCCCAGGTACGCTCTCAGTCTAAATCTACGCAGCAGAACAGTGTTGAGTGTGGAACAGTGCGGTGTCAGGATGGCATGTCTAGGACCTGGGGTTCATCTCTTCTCCACATGCGTAGACTGCTGAGCAGATGAAATCAGTTAAGTGAATAAGGTGGAGATGGGATGGATTGTGGCTTATAAAACTCTTGGCTTGCAAAGAGAACTTGGAGGAGAACCCGTAGATGCATAGCGAGTCCACAGATAGCAGGTTTCTTTGCCAAACATTTCAGCATGGTGGCATCTCTGAGATTTTAAGCCTTGGGAGAGCAGGATGAAGCGACCTCTCTTGCTGCAGTCCAGTTAAAGAGGGGAGTTGTTCTGCAGTTACAGACCTTCATCTGGAAGATGTGGACAATGAAAATGCTTCATTTCCCTCTTCCTTGGGAAACCTGCTGGTAGCTCCTAAATATTCAGGGAGCAAAGGGAGCTTGAATTACTAGGGTGTTTTGTGGAGGAGGAAGGTAGGTGTTGAAGCTGTGTAGAATTCATGGCACATTATTGGACACTGAATCCCTCTTGTGCTCCTAAATCACAGCACCATTCCGGCCAGATGGCTGCTCTTGCTGCGTACATCCAGTGAGTTGTGTGACGACGTTAGCCCTCTGTAGTCTTCCAGTCGGCAGAGAATATCGCATGTGTTGTAGTGTTTTTTCTTCCCTTTTTTCTATGTTTGTTTCCACCCCTGCCTTTCTAATGGATCTGTGCAATGACTACAGCCTGTTTTCCTCTTTTGGAAAAGGCAGAGCTGTTCCTTGGGCTTCAGCACCTCCTCATAGACCTAAGTGCTGTGCTAACTTCTGGCTTGGGCATACGACCACAGACTCTTGAGTTGAAAGAGTTACCGTACATTAGCGGAGCTGATGTACATGACCCTGTGTTTTAGCTTTTAACTGGGACATGAAGAGCACATGCGTATTCTTGCCACGTCCAGTTCTGGTGGCTTGATGAGGATCACTTGCCAGGTAAGCTCAGAAGGAGCAAGCTTTGCACACCCATAACACTTTCTCTTTCAAGAAAACTTGGATTTGGAGGGCTTTGCTGCACTGACTGATTTTCCTGAAAGCTTTTCCACACATCTGCACTGAACTTCAGGAAACCCCTTAAATCAGTGCAGTGCCACCAGGAAGAGGCCATATTTCCTGAAGATCTGCTTCATTGCTGGGAAGATGACATGGCTCTTTGCCAGAGAACTTCCATCGCATCTGAAAGGTGCAAACTGCTAGCTGCGTGCTAGTGCAGGCACAGAGAAAGGACGTAGGTGAGTGGCGTGGAGGAGAACGTGAAGGAATGAAAAGGATCATTAATGCTGTGTCCCAGGCAGGAATAAAAACATTGTCTGTGTAAATCTCCTTAAGGCTGGAATCCCCCTTCAGTCCCGTTAGCATCAGTCTTAGTAATAAAGCTCTTTTTTAGATGGTTGGCTTGTGGGAAAAAAAAAAAAGACATGAACTTTCCCCGAGTTTGTGTGTAATAGGTTTTGGAGTATTGGCTACATGGTAATTACATAAAAATCATGTCATTGTGTGGTAGGTTTCCATGATGGCTTGAAGCTTGATACATGAATATATTTGCCTCCAGGGAAACTGATACCGCTTTAGCTGAAAAGTGGTTAGTATTGACTATACTGTAAGCTTCTCAAGAATTGTCTCATTTAAAGTTGTTATTATATCAGAAATTGTGGATGAGAAAGAATTAAGTACTCATTTATAGTTTAGAAGGAAGCTATAAAAATTGTTGGTCACTATTCCTTTCATAGAAGCCCAGTCTGTATCCAAAGGAACATCAGGCTGGAAAGATCAGGTAATACAGAGGAAAATGTGACTTTGTCTTTGTGTGCATGCTCATGCATCTGCAAGAGCCGTTACAGATGGGACAATAAAGGTGGTAAATTAACATGCAGCTTTCTGGGTGAGCTAAAAAACTTCTTCCCACATAGGTGACACGTCACAAAATTCAGAGAAGTAGCTGAAATTGCGTTGGAAAAGCACAGGAAACGAGCACAGTTAGTTCTCATAGTGCGACAGTGAATTGAGTGGGTTCGTAAAGCGTCGGGTCTGGTCTGAAGCAGTCAGTAAGTGAACACAACAGGAGTCTGCCTCCTCTGCTTTTTGGAGTTAGATTGCTAAAAATGGAAATCTATAACATCTGTTAATATAAGCGTGCAAATAATGAAGGCTGGCTGACATACCCGATCATATGCACCCTGTTTTTCAGTTCTTAAGAACTTTGCTGTGCGTTAACTATTTTTGCTGAACATTTCCGTTACATGCGCTCTCAGCCTGATTTTTAAAACAAAGTTTTACAACATAGGTCAGTCATATCACAGAATGAATACTATAGAAAAACCCAAGGGGAATTAGTAATTCTGGTTTTGGGGGAGAGGTAAACAGCATGTGGTGAGATCACTCTGAATAAAAGAGTAAAATAAAGTAATTACTGAATTGCACATTCAGTGAGAGAGTCCTGTGGAAAAAAATAGCATGTGATCACATACATAAAGATGATGAAATACTGCATATGCACAGAGAGGACCCAAATACAGTTAGAAAAGCAACCTCATTCTGCCCTGTAGCATTTGGGTTCCTGAATTTCCAAAACCAACATTTTAAAAGCCTTTTTTCTTTAGTGTGACTGGAAGGAAACATCCTCAGAAAAGAGCACCGATAGTAGTAGTTATAGTTAATCTTAAATTATTAGTGAACAGGAGCTTTGAGAGTTGAGTTAGCTTAGTGAACAGATCCACAAGTCAGAAGAAGACACGGGCACTGTAGGCAGCAGGGAGGGAGGTGCTGAACCTTTTGCTGTCCTCAGACTTACTTGGACAGGAGTTTTAGACCTGAAAGAGCTCTGAGTATGGTGATGTTGTACTTAAATGAAAAGTTTTTACCTTTTCCTTTCCACTGAGCTTTAGTTAATCGAGGCTGATCTGACCTTTGTCTGCTGTGGTGGTGGTTGTGCCTTCCCAGGGCTGCTCTCGGAGGGTAGTTGGTCAGCAGTGCGATAGCCCCTTCCATGATCTGGGATTTTAATATGCTGCTTCATCGCTGTTTGCTATTGTATCGGTACTGTCATTTTCACTTGTTAAAATTTATGAAGTTAGGTAGAATGCCTGGTTTTATTTTAAATGAGTCTTAAATAGGTTATGCTAGATTAGATGTGTGTCTCATGCTGTATGGGCTGTGACATGTTTCTTTACTAGTGTGTTGAAAAAATAGTAATAATTGAGAACTTTTGGGCTGACATGAACTATGAATACTACAAAAATGGCATGCCCTGCACACTTAACATGTGTGTTACTTTCTTAGCATAAGCAATCATAAACATCCCCTGGTTCTGTCCCTGTCATGAAACCAGAAACTAAATTGGCTGAGAGGGGAAAAAAGAGGAAGAGCTTGCAAATGGTGCTTCAGACTGAGTTCTGGTTTGGTCAGTTTTAGCTGGGATTTTCCTCTCCTCGCATTTTAGGGACTTTTGCCCCTGAAACAGACCTTCCATCTTTGCTTTTGGCTTCCATGTTCTTTGCAGTGGGAAGCGGGGAGGCCGCAGGGGCAGTGCTGTAGCAGGGCTGGCGTGTGTCTTGTTTTCCTCTCAGAACTCCCCAAAATGAGAGAAGCAAAACTTGCATTTTAAATCCGAGCAGGTCTCAGTGCACAGGTTTGCCTGAGGTTAAGCATGGATCTGCGCTGGGGGGTTTCTTGTCAAAACCTGTGTGGATTTCATGTTTCCCCTTTGCCCATTAAAATGTTTTATGAATGGAAAACAAAGGGTGCTGGGTGCATGGGGTCCAGCCGGGACGGGCAGCACACGCAGGCAGTAGCTTTCAGACAGCTGAGGGCATTTCTCCTGGCAGGCATGGCAGCTCTGCTTGCATCTCCTCTGCATTGCAGTGCCTCTGTTTTGGGAATTGCGGCAGTTGTGCTGGAAGAAGTTTAACTGTGTCCCAGTGAGAGTGACAAAACTGAGTTGGGGTAAAAACCCAGCAAATCCTTTTGTCTGCTCAGATGGGGAGCCTAAGCTATGTGGCACCTATAGCCTTGTTTGAACTCAGGTGAGAAGTCTTCTTAAAAATGCCCATTGGAGCTTGTAGCCAGTTTCTGTTGGTATCTGACATCTTGAAGTATCTCCCAGCTGACAATTTTATCCTCTGTTTCCTTATTCAAGTGAAGCTCTTTTTGTGTTTCGGGGTATTTTTGTCGAGGGGGACTCTTGGCAGGGCCAGGTGCAGATGTCTCAGCTTCACAGGAGGCTTTGGAGCCAGACGGGCTTTCCTGGGCTCCTCCTTCCACAACAGTGCATTAACTTCTTCCTTCTGGTTCAAGGAAGATTTGCAAATAGTTTCTAAAGTATTTCATTTATGCCTCTGCCTTTTCTTTCCTTGATTTTTGAGGTATGCAAAAGTTTAAAGGGGTTATTTAACAAATAGTGTTGTACACTTGTTTTTTTTTTCCTTAGAAATGCCGGGACTGTTGGGTTTGAACCACTCTGCGTTTTACTAAAGAGATCTTGGCTGTGGCATGTCATAGGCAGGAACTTGAGTTTTTACTAAATATTATTCTCTTCCAAATAGTTCATTAAGTCTTAATAGTTTAATAGCCAAATCAGAAACAAACTAATTTTGAACAACCCTCCTTTAGAATTCCCTCTCCCTATTTTTTAACTTTTCATCTTTCTGATACTAAAATCTTGTGAGGACTTCATCTGCGTATGAGAAAAAAATACTTTCTGTGGGCTCCATATCTGTTCACTGACCTCATTCAAAGACATTAGATGCGAGTTTTGGCAATCGTGGGTGCATGGTTTTGGTTTTGTGCCTGTGTGCACCCAAAATCACTAATTTTGTGGTTGTAACCTGTGCGTGAAGGCTGAATCGTTGTCCCCCTCTGCTGGTGGTGCACCGGGCTGGGGATTTGCTCACCCTGCCAGCTAGCTGAGTTACTCTGCGACTGAAATACAGACTTTTAAGAAGGTGGCAGGTATGTGTGTATACATTGGTCAGGATTTTAATTGAACAGAGAAATCCTTTGCTTTGGGGAGTGCTCAGAAGGCTATAATGCATGTGGAGTTAATAAGCAGTATCTTGAGAAGCGCTGTCCTACCTTCCCCTAAATATTTTGCAGCATGCATCACAAAAGACTGTTTCCACCCTGAGAAACAGAAATCAGATGCAGAGAAAATGTGCTCTGAAAAAAGCAAATGCTGTCCTCTCAGTCAGACTATTCCCAGCAGAGACTGAATACATCCCTGTGGTTCTACGTCTGTCCCCTGGAGTAGTGCTGCTCAAGGAGGATGGGTTAAGCATTGAGAGATGCTGCAAGGATGAGCAGGGGAAAGTGGAGCTTGTCGTGCAGGAAGAGATCAGCGGAGCAAGGTGCAAGTCAAGCAAAATGCAGTCTGAGAAAGCGTAAAGCTGGTACCTGTAAGTTCATCAGGGAACATTAACAAGGGAGGGAGATAATCAGCAGAAGATACACAAAAAACAATGGTCCACTGAGGCTCTGAAACCTTTTAAGTGGCAAAAGATAAAAATCCCCTTCAGGTTTCTGAGATGAAGAATGAGAGTTTGTGATGGGGCTGTGTAATGTGATGCCTAAGATTGCGAGAGACCAATGTAATGGCTGCGGGGAGCTCTGAGTCACAGACACGGGTCTGGGGTGAGGCTTGGACAGGGACAGTCGCACAGCTGCCTGTACGTGCCTGCAGGCAGCAGGGTCTGGAAGAGCAAAGGGCTGCTGTAATGCTGTCCTGGCTGTAACCAGGTGCCGTGACCCGTATGTACAATAGTATTACCGTGTAGGACTGGCGAGAGATGCTACTGCTAAGACAGAGCAGGGATTTGTCTTGTTCAACGGAGACTTTTTGGAAGACTGTTAAGATGCATTTTTAAAAAGGTAAATTCCTGACACTGAACGTGGGAATATCTGGAAAACTCATTAGTAAACAGTAAGTTAGAGATTGGATGTTGGTTTGTTTGGTTCATCCCCCAGAGTGTATTGTAAGTGAAGCAGCACTCAGGGTTTTTGTATTCTGGGAATTGCTGCCGTGATTAGAAACAAGAGTATGAGCTATTAAGCAAAACCAAAGAATGCTGTGTTGAAAAGCAACAATTTTGATTTATGAATCTGCAAGAAGGCAATGGTTTTATATTTCCCTTCACATTTTAAAATGTCTGGACAATCTTTTTAATATTATGCCCACACAGACATTAAAATATATTGAGTTTCAGTTATAAGATTCGTTGTTTAAAAGGGAGTGTTTTCAATTAGACTAAAGCTAATATCCTTAACCTTTTGCATTTAAATTTTCTGGTGCTGTGCAGAAATAATTACTGGCTTGTCTGCATGTTCCAGTAGTCATGCTCTCAATTACTTCTTCCCCATATTATTGCTGAGGGAATGTGTCTGGAAACTCAAATTTAGCATTAAAGTGACACAGATGGAAGGAACATGCAATTTAGTTGTAAATGTGTGCTGTGCTGTTAAATGTTATTTTTTTCTGATAGTATCATGTTTGCTGGGCACTTTCCAAGCACAAGGGAAGCTTGTGCAGCAGTGTCAGACTTTCTCCAGACTAAGCCTAAGTCTTATAAAGCAATATTTGTTGAAGTCTGCTGTATCGGATTAAGGCCTAATGCTGCTGCAGCAAACCCAATACACATTTAGTTCAAGTATGTTTTGGCAGAGATAGGGGAGAAGAGGAAAAGGAGGGATGGAGAATACAAATGGAGGAGTCTTTCAGCTTCAGATGAGTGATGGGCGACATTTACCAAACCAGCAGTACTGTCACATTTAGTTTAGATACATTTTGTCACATTTAGTTTACTGTCGCACTTAATTAGTGACTACCCCAGGAGGAGCAAGTGGGATGGTTTCCCTTTGAGAGCATGGAGCCGTGGCTGATGGACAGTGATGTGGGACCAGTGCCAGAGCACGGGAGTCTCTCTGGAGGTGCAGATCAGAGTCCCACATCCTTCTTCTCATCAAGAAGTCCAGACTCCTTCCCCATCTGGCTTATTCCCATGCCAGTGGGAGAGGAGCAGCCTGTCCACCTTTGGAAAGGAACATACACCCATGCCTTCTAAGCACGCCAGCTATTTTGCTGATGTTCCATGCTCTACCATCAGGACTGGGACTCAGGAGACTCTTACCAACTCCCACTCTTCCACCTTCTGCTTCTTAAGTATTCCTGTAGCCTCTTGTTGATTTTACAGCCTTGGTATCAGACAATACTTTAAATAGAGGCACTGTCACGCCTGCCATTAAAAGAAGATGGTATTGATATTTTCCCAGTTTGCTTCAGGTGGTAAGGATAAGCTGTAGCTTTGGGTGGGAGTAGTTTTGCAAACCAGCCCCAGAATACTGAGGTGGTTTGTGGTGTTAGATAAGGCATAGAAAAAAAAAGAAGGCACCCCTGCTGCTTGAAGGCACTGAAGTCATGGGCTGCACTCCTTGTGAACAAGGTTCCTCTGAGAGTAATATGACCCTTCCAATGGTACTCCATTGAGTAGCTTCCTTATTCTCTGCTGCCCACCCAAGGCTCTGCACCTTTCATAGAGCAAAGGAGAATAAAACAAAGAAAAAACCCTGATAATCTAGAAGGGGAAGAAACAATAAAGACTAGGGAAGAATTGTAATTAGCAATATGTAGTTAAAAATGTGAAGACTGAAGTGACGTCAAAAGCCATGAAGGAGGTAAAGCAAAGAGAAGATTGCTCCTTGTGTCACAGCTAAGGGTTGCGATGAGTACGACACTAAACTCATGGTTGATGCTCTGAAAATATGAAAAAAACCAATGAATAACAAAGGCTTTCCCCCTGGTTTTTATTTGCATCTCAACCAGCACACCCAAAGAATCAAATCAGAAGACCTACATAGACTCCTTGATGCTTGCTATGACTGTCTTTGGTTGAGACTAGATCTGGATCTCATTTATATTAATGGAAAGAATCCCTCAGATTGCAAGTGGCATTTTATCAGCCTGGCCATATATTTTGTGCCTCAAACTGTACAAAGCCATTCCTGAGAATTTTTTTTTTTTCCCTCAGCCAGAGAGTCAAGTTGCTCTTGGAGAGTGTGAAGATAATCCATTTCAGTTGCGTAGAGGATCAGACAGTCACATAAATGCAGGTGTGTTGGCTTTTGAGGTTTGGTTTTGTTTGTTTTTCGGTGGGAGGATTAAGTTCATAAAGTATAGCATTGGTGGTTTGGGCTTTTGTTATTAATTGAGCTACAGCTTAGTAAAACATAGAACACAGACCCCGTAATACCCGGAGTGTGTGCTCATCTAATTTCTTTCTGCTCTTTCTATTTAAGCACTGGCTGTAAAGTGCAACATGCATTTTCTTTCGAGTCAGAGCTGTCTTGGATGCATTCTTGGCAGTCTAAAAGATATTGCATTAAACCTACTTAGTGCTACTCTTTCCTTTTGGAGATAGAAGTAATAATAAAAAATAACTCTCCAATAGAGCTTATTTCACTGTGACACATTAAGTATAAGGAGTTTAAAAAACAAAGGTTGAGAGGTGAGAAAACTCTCAGAAATATTTAGCTGTTAAAGTAGATTGTTAAAATAGAAGCTAACATGTTGGTTTCTTTTTTTTAAGGAAATACAAATTGTACTGTTTATATTACCCAGCCTCAAGTATTGTTTTTCAGCCAGTTAGGTGCTTAAGGATGTGAAAGTTATTCCTGCTTTACAGTAGGAAGAGAAACCTAGAATAGTTGTGGAACCACAAGAACTTCAGCAGAGGGGAATTATTTGGAACAGAGTTACCAGAAACAGAATAATCATTGACGTTTCTTTTCTCACTTTTCCCCTCGTTTTGTGAAAAGTACTGATTTTGAATAATCAGGTCACCAATGTGAAGACTTCAAGAAAGGCTGTGCCTAGCCCATCATAGTATGCGCTAGCCTCATTAAGCAATGCATTTGTGTTCTGACAAATATTCAAGCTCTTCTTCACATTTTCCTTAACTATTTTTCCTCCACTTTCAGTATCTAAACGTAAAAGAAGATTGCAAAGCCATGGCTTTCTGTGCAAAAATGAGGAGCACGAAGAAGAGTGAAGTAAACCTGGAAGCTCAGCATCAGGGTTTAGAAATACTTTTCTACCTGCAAGATAAAAATCCCATTTGTTACACCAGTGGCGAGTTTACCTCGGAGGACCTGTGCGTTGAAGCTGCCCAGAGGTGTTGTGAGTATATGGATTTTATATAAGTTCTCAGTGGCAAGGCCTGACAGTATCGAAAGTGATGCATCCTTCTCGGCATGATAGTCAATGTTTGTAGAAGAAATAAGCATATTATGTAGTCTAGGATGGAAACTTTTGCCAAGGGTCTGTTTGGGCAGTTCTTAAACTGCTTGGAGTGGAAGAAATGGTGGGAGAGACTGTCTTGAGATTCGTATAAAGTGATGGTCTCCCACCCTGGTTTCTGGCAGATAAAGGTACTGATTTTTTAATTTGGGTGGGATGATTAGGTTTCTTTTAAGAGAAGAGGAGACACCATATACAAATAAGTTAACACAAAGCTAGCTTTACCTCGTATGTGAGTTGGTAAGCCTGTCAGGATCTGTCCTGTGTTATAAAATACTTTGGAGAGGGCTAATGGAAAAAACAAAAACAAACCAAACAAAACCTATTCGCTACTTTTCTGGTTTTAGTTTTCTGCTACTTGACACTTCTTTGCAGAGAGTTATGGTGTCTGTAGTACTAATAATTCACCAGTTAAGATAACCTGAACTGCACACAGTTGCGGTAATACATAAATGTACAATGAAGATTTCTTGCTTTGTCACTGTGGTCCTTGACTCAGCAAAATATTTGAACATCTGTATAATTCTACTGGAAGTAGTGGATTTAAGCTATTTTTGAGCCTTATGAACCAGTGTCCTTTTGTATTTACAATTCTAAAGTTCTTTCCTGTCCTGATCCCAGTTTTGTGTTCCCCAGGCTTCATGGAACACTCTATTATTCAGCTGATATGGGAGTGGTGAATCTGGCTGTATAAACAGGCAAACTGGGCATAAGTTTTCCTGCAGCTTTAAAATGTTTTCTTTTCCCTTGTCATCTTGGTTCTTGTAACATTGAGTACCCTTCAGTTCATTTGCCTAATTGCTTCTCTTCCATTGGAAAGGCAGGAGTGATGGAATCTGGAGGACAAACCTCATCAAATAAGTACTCGTGTTGTTTTTGAATAGTTTTGATGAAAATGAGGAGTACTTAAACCCCACCCATTTATGTCAGCATGTAAGAACTGTGAACTCCTGCTGTTCGTATGGGTGTGAACCCATGTACTGTGCAACTGCTCCCAGTAATTTCTGTTGGAAGTTTAAAACCTTTGAAGAAATGACTTAAAGTGAGCTTTCCTTAAGGGAACTTCTTTCTGCCTTCTCTCACTCTTCACTAAGTCCACAGCACATGGTAGTGAAGTACAAAAGTCTACCCATTTCAGCAGCCTTGTGATGCTGGTCTCTGCTGTAAATCACAACTTAAATAGTTAAACCATTGATGGCATCTATGTACTGCTTGTTGACCTGCAGAAGGCAGTGGCTGCCCAACCCCGCCTTCTGTGAACTTTGCAATTAGGCTGTTCAGTTTTTATTTCGTTGGCGTCTCTTCCCTTCTGCTCTCTCTCCCTAATTCACAATAGAAATGGTTTCAGTGAATTCTGCAGGACCCCAACAAAGCGCTCTGCAGTTGGCCCAATTTCAGAAAGACACTTAAGCACATGCTACAGTGCTCTCTGCAACAGAGCTGCTTGCCTGACCAGGGCTTTAGCAAAAATGTACTGCCTCCTCTTGACCAGGAAACTGAAGCAAGGAATTCAAACAACGGTAGATCTGTAAACATACCATAGCCTGTTTTTTTCTGGGATGATGTAAATGCAAAGGTTAAAGCAGGTCAGCCTAGACATACAGGTCAAAGTCTGTTCTTTGTTGGAAAACCCTCTGTTGAATTAGCAAAGAATGGAAAAATGACACGTTATGCTTTCTGCTTGTTTGCTAATGAGAAGGGGATTTTCACCGTTTCACTAAAACCTTCTCTTTCAGCTATGGGAGTAAAATTTATTAATAAAATAAAACTGAGAACAAAGTTGTGGTATTGCTGAGTGGTTTTGTTAAAAGACCCATTTCTGCCATCTGGAAAAATTGAAGATTTTTAAGTAATTTCCTCTTAAGTTCAGACCTTTGGCAAAATCAGGATTTCAGAATAAGTTTAATGTTAGAAGTAGCTGATATGATACGCTCTTTAACACACGATAAGACCGATAGAGTGAACCAATGTGCAGTTTGCAGTTCCACTTTAACCATAACTTTCTAAAGTTTGTTTTAAACTAATCCTAGTATCAGTTTCTTTTTATGGCATATTTTGCAAGGTAGATATTTGCTTTATGTGTTTATATTTTTGAGGTGTGCATATGTATTGTAGTCTTGTGATTCATACATTTGTTTACTTTTCTCTGACAGCTATATCGCCTCTGTGCCATAATCTCTTTGCACTGTATGATGAAAACAAAAGACTCTGGTATGCACCAAACCGGGTCTTTAAGATAGATGAAAAAACATCACACCGTCTCCATTATCGAATGAGGTAGGTGCAAAACACTGGAAGAATGACCTGTAACCATATGCAGATGCTCTAACTCTTACTGCGGAACTCACTGAAGAAGCAGGAAAGCAAAACCAAAAGAAGCAGCTTGCTTTTCACAGCATAGATAAGAGATTAACAGTAAAAGCTTAAAATGTCTCCTGATTTTTTTTTCATCTTTGCTATATAACCTTGAAAAAAGCCCCAGAAGTTGAAAAACCACAAGAACCCCTATCCACAAAGCTGTAGGTGACTGAACTAGCTAAAAGCTAAAGTGAAAAAAATGGCTCAAAAATGTTGTTTTATTATGTCAGTATTTTGCATGTTTCAGTTTCCATTTTAAGTGTTCAAAGTGAACTGTACTCCTACTGAAGTCAATGGGA
Source organism: Balaeniceps rex (assembly GCA_013401315.1). Taxonomy (NCBI): domain Eukaryota; kingdom Metazoa; phylum Chordata; class Aves; order Pelecaniformes; family Balaenicipitidae; genus Balaeniceps; species Balaeniceps rex. The sequence continues at coordinate 48,160 of VYZW01040347.1, read as the reverse complement.
ATTTTACTATTAACTTGAAAGGAAAAAGCAACATGCTATTGCTTTTGAAATTCTCCTCTAGGACTGTAGGGGAATCCGTGTGACCTCGCTGTGGGTGGCATGCACTAGACTGGAGAAAACATCAGAAAATAGAAACCATTGTTCCCAGGATCTTTATCCGTCATGTACCATCAGGTTGAACTTCAGGTGGCGTTCTTAAAATATAGCACATAGCCTGTTGAGATTTGTGGGGCTGAATGGGTACACCAGCCCTCATCCACTGGAAAACGAAAGCAGTGATGCTGACAACTGTTGAGCACTCTCTCACATACCCTAGCTGAAGGAAGGATGTCCTCCTTTTAGGATTTGATAGAAATCTAATTCTGCACATTATACTGCCTTCTTTTTTTCATTTTTATTCTGACTTTTCTTCTTGCATCAATATGAGCTTTAAGTGTATGATATAGGAGAAGAATATGTGGAATAAGCTTTTCTTCCAGGAATAATTAGTCTAGAAACTTTACCCATCTTCCCAAAGCAAAATGATCCACAGATCATTTTGTCGATTTCTTTAAGGTACAACTGTAAGAAAATAAGCTTCTACGTGATATTCCCTCTTTGCCTTAAAATGTAATACTCACATGCATGGTCAGTTTGGGCTATAGAGAAGAAACTTCAAGTGGTAATATAGCTGTATGCATTTTAACATCTTTTTGCTGATAATCTCTAGTTAGACAACGTGACTATCACTTGTACACACTGATGGGAGAACTGGCATGTATAAACCTGAGGTTGTGCATTCAAACTGTATTCTAGGCTTGTTAGAGAATAACCACCACTTTGTTTATGCAGATACAAAGGGAGAGCTTTGAAAATGTGATCTTTGAACTGTAAGGTGTTTCAATTCTGATTACATTTGTGCCAGACTGGAATTGTTGTTGGATGAACTGTTATGAGAAAAATACTGGCAGTCAACAAAAAGATCTTTGCTGTTCAAGTAATTATAATACCGATACCTGTTTTAAGGGGAAGAGGATATTATAGTATTTTCTTTTTTCTTTAACACAGTCTATTAGTGGTATTAATGACTTAACGTTGGCTAATCTTGGCTTTAAACAGCTGTGATTTAAGTTTGGCAGATAAACATCATACAATATGGGAATTGAGTGACTCTCTAAAAGAAGCTCTGAGGACTCTAATGGCCTCTTACAGAGCATTAAGTGCCCCTTCTTGCTTTAAGAGATCAGTCAGATCAACCATATACTGGGTAATAAAATTTCTTGGTGTAATGTGAATTTGGGGCATTTTCCCCTGATACTTTTCTGATACCACATCAATTCTTTGATGTGGTGTGCTTTTCTCAGTAAGAGAAGGTGGTATTTCAAAGATGTAGTTGTGGGACTTTAATCCTCCGATTAGAACTATGATGCAGTTTTTAACTCAGTTCTTAAAAAATAGTTTCTGCTGTGTTTGATGTTTATATGTTTCTGCTTTGGGTGGATGATGAGAGCTCTCTCCAGGTACTCTTTCATTCCTACTGTATCTTACCTGCATGGTGGGTAACACTACCTTCTTTAAAACTGCTTGAACAGCTACCTCATATAAATCTTCTTTGGCTGTTCACAACTCTATCAGATTTTTGGTATGTGGGCAGAACTACTCTATGTTGAATTTTATTTTCTGGAAATTTTTCTGTTCAGTGATTTTATGGAATGAAGCTATGGAAAATGCCCTGCTTTCTATATTTAAAAATCCTGGTGGTTTATTTTTTTAAGCTTGGAGTTGTGATTTGAAGTTTGGCAGGGGCGTCTCTTTTGTCAGATGTAGTTCATGCATGAAAATTGGCAAACCTTGGGCCAATAATACATATTTAAAAGAATTTCAGATGCATTTAAGAAGAGATTATATGCATTTAGGTGCTAAAATCTAAAGATTCCCGTCTCCCTAGGAATACTGTAGTATATTGGTGAAGTGATATTTTCCTTTCTTTCATTTCTGATCTATTGTGTGTCTTGGCTTGGGCATCTGAACTGAGAGCAGGGCTGAGCACTGAAAAATGATGAGCAATACAGGATTGTGAAACTGTTCTCTAAAAGAATATTGTTTATTTTGAGGTCTGCAAAAGGCAGAATTCTTCTTGAAAAAGGAAAATGGTCTGGACTTTTTTAATAGTGCAGTGTATTAGATTGTATATAAACATTTAGAGACTAAATCATTTTTATGTGGACAACCTTATTTCTGAAATTTCATTACATTGATAGGTTTGATTTAGTCATGTCCTATTAAAATTATATATATAAAACAAAGGTATGTGACTGAGTAGTTTCAAATGCTTTTAGATGTTTGCTTTTTCTCCCATTGCTGAAAGCTTTAGGTTTGGTTTCTGATCGTGTGTGCTTCCCGTCCTCCTCGTCTATCTATCAAATCTGTGCCAGCTGCTATACTTTTGGTAGTATTTTAAAAGGACTTGCTCTTCACTAGAAACTTTGTAACTAGTCCTATATTTCTTTCACTTGCCTCAAGCTTAAAAAACCCAACAGTCTACAACATAAAAAACCACAGTATTTTGTAATATCCTGGACTAATTAGCACACCAGCTGATGGAGGAGGAGTTTAACTGTTCCATAGCTGGATTGTGTTTAAGCCAGAGGTAGCAGTGTTTCTTGGTGTGGAGAAAGGACCCAATACACACGTTTCTGGAAACTCTGGGAAGAAGGACTATCAGAGCCACTATAGGTGAAAGAGAACAGCAGGTCCGCCTCCAGCATTTCCACCACTCTTTGGCCAGATTGAATGGGTGACGTGCAAAACTGCTCCTTCCCCGGGGTGGCCTGGTCGGGCTGACTCCCCAAATCCCCCCTGCTGGCTCTCACCCATGCCGCAGGTGCCTGCTCTGGGCTAAAGCGCTCTTAAGGAGGGATAGATCATGCTCCTGAAACTCAGGAGTGCGCAGTCTCCTTTCCAGCTCGTTTGCAGGACTTCTGAATTGGAAAGCTTGTGCTCCTGTTTCTGTTTGTGAAAGTGGAATAGTAATAATCTGTCTCGCCCTTACCACAAGTCCATTGGGCTCTTCAAGGCACAGACTGTCCTTCTTCACTGATACGGTTCCTCAAACAATGGGCCTCTAATTTTTGTTGTAACTAATAAGTGTTGTCTTAATCAGTGCAGTTTAATTGGGGAAAGGAGCAAATTCTCATCTCAGTTACAAACAATATGCAATACCTTGCCCATAATTATTTTCAGGAAATACCAAAAGAATTGGAGTTATTATCACTCATCTTATAAGGGAGCATACAGAAACAAAGTAATTTCCTGGAGGCAGAAGGATTTGCTTTCCTTTGCTTTTTATGCTTCAACCAAAGGAGTTCTGCGGTATCTTACAGTACTTGTCACGAGTTTTTGGCATGGTTGTGTGTTGGTGTTCCTACTCACGCTATAAGTATATGTTTTTGGGGACTTAAAAAGACTTACCAAAAGAAAGGATGGACAGAAACACAGTACAGAAAGTCTCACCTGCTAAAGAGCAATTTGATACATAATTCTTCATTTGAATGGTCAACTTACTGTGCAGATAACACGTGGGATTAAAACACACGGTGCTGAACTAAAAGTACTAATTTTGTTTTGCTCTTTAAGATCCTGACTCTTCACTGAGGCTAATACACACCAACCTCAACCACCGCAAAATTGGGGCTTAATCCATGAACTCCCATTCTGGTCAGAGACAAATCATGAAGATAATAGTCACGTATTTTAAAACGTACACGTTTGCATGCGGGTTGTCCTGCACCATAATGTTTGTAAGCGTTTGCCAGTTGACTTACAGCCTGCCTGCTGTCTTCCTGTCTTCCAGGACATGTCTCGTGCAATTTTTATTGCATTATACTTGAAATGAAACTGCTTGGGCAACATAGTGATTTGTTATTTAAACAGATTTGTTATTTGTAATCGCAAAATGTGTTTGTAGATTATAAGGTAGTTTATCTATTCAGCTTTTTCTTTCAGTACAGAAAACGTGTATTTCCAATTCAGGAGTTGGATACCCATCATATGCCTCAGCATTTTCTACCTACAACCTTAGTTTTTTTCCACTCACTTTATTACTTCTTTTACATGCAGTGTCTATTACCATTCACATTCATTTGTCTTTTTCTTGTGTAAAGCTGTTTGATCTCATTCTGGTCACAAAAAGTGTTTATGATTTTGCTGATCACATATTTAGGTAGACATTAAAAGCTTAGCTGTCGAGATGTCATGGTAATGTGAAATAAATTATGTGACACAGTGCTCACTGTACATCAGAAATGCCTGATTTCACACCTCCCTTTGTATTAATGCAGTAATATATATATATACACACACACAAGCACGCAATGCAGTAATTCTGCGTTGTTTGCTCTTGCTAGTGCTGAATGCTCCTCTGGAGTTAAGACTGACATACTCTTGTAGAAATCCTTCCTACTTAGCAGTTGGGTAAATCTGCTCTGCTGTAATCTTTTAATTGTCAGTAGTTCATGATCATGTGCAAAGCATGAAGCTTTGCAAAAGGCACATGGATTCAAACCAGATTTAACTAAACTTTACTTGATTTAAAATGTTACTAGAACCCAGATAAACACAAATTTCTGGAATAATTTAGGCAAAGATTTCTCAAAAGGTGCTAACAGAGGCTTGAACTCCAGAATTTCATTTATTTTCAGCAGATGCCAACTCCTTTAATAGGTTTTCAGTTAAATAGCCTTGTGTACAGATATGAGTAAAAAGCTTTTTTGCAATATACACAGAAGATTGACTGTTTTCCTTTTAAAACCAGATGATTTGAATTAGTGTCTTTTTCACCAGCTTCATCCAAAACCAAAGGGAAGCAGAAGTTCCAGGGAGCGAGGCATAGCACTGCAAATTCCAGGGAGCGAGGCATAGCACTGCTTCCTGCTCCAGCCATGGGGGAGGTACTCACAACAGTTCTGCTTTGTGCATTGCTTCAGTGTGTGTAGAGGAGGAGGTCTGAAGTCTTGGTAGCCCTTTGGATGAGCCACTTTATCTTGGAACGCAAATGCCAACCATTGCACAGTAGAAGTATTGCACTCTCTTATACTGCTTAAGCAATATTAGAGGTGATGGAAATGTAATTGTTGTCTGAATGGTGGCTTCTTGTTCGTTGGACTGTGCAGGGATATGACAGGCAGCCAGGTATGGTATTGTGAGTTAAGAGTGAGATATTGTTATGGAAACGCTGAAGACCTTTGACTAATACACCATTTTTCCCCAGTTCCTCAGGCCAGGCATGCGATTGCAGCAGTGGATCACTTTAAGTTGCAACCTCAGGGCAGAAGATTGATGGATTTTGACTTGTAACTGGTTTTCTTTTAAAAGTTTAAATTATGTATCTAATGTAAATGGAGGATTTCCCCAAAAGTTTTTAAAGTGTATTCCTCTTTTCTTGCAAGATACTACTTCACAAACTGGCATGGGACCAGTGAAAACGAACCGTCAGTGTGGAGACATTCGCCAAGGAAGGCAAAGAGCTCTTATGAGAAGAAGCCGGTGCCAGAAGGAACCCCTATACTTGATGCAAACTCATTAGAATACATCTTTGCACAGGTAAGAGGTTGCTTGCAAGTATCTCTGCCATTGTAGTCACACAAAACTATTTGATCTAGCAGAAGGTGCTTTAAAGACCTATTTTCAAACTTCTGAAGTGCACGTAACCTTACCTGTTAGTATTGATAAGTGTTTTCTTCATACTTCTGCATGGTGGAGAGAATTTGGTAGATGAAGAACAATCTACCCATATGCAAAATGTGTAAAGAAACTGTCTGTCTCACAGTCCAAAAAGGGCTATATTTTTATAGCATACTTTCTTTTACTATTAAATATTTTTGGATATAAATACTATCACCTTTTCTTTTGTGAAACATTTGCATGTAATGACTTTGACATCTGTATTCCTATAGATGAACAGTAGCAATATTAAAATTGACAATATGGTGTCCTTTTAATGAGTCTTTTTTACTGTGTGGTGTTAAAACATTGACTGATAACACCACTGTCACACAGCCTGCTTACATGCAGTTTTTCTTTCCTTTGGTTGTGCCTCCCACTTGTTGGCGGTACATGCACCATGCTGGACATGGCAAGTAGGTAGGGTCCCTGTTTCAGGGAGCTTGTGCTCCTGTACAAAAAAGTTTATATACACACACAATTGATTTTACGAATGAGAAACTGGTTTTGCCAAAGAAATGTAAGTTTGAAGTTGATGAAGGCTTGTGAAATGAGCATATTAAATGCACTGGAGGAAAACATGTTTCTGAGTATAATTACTGCAGAATTTTCAGGTTTTGAAATATGGTTGTGTCCTTCAGAAAAAGAGATAGCATGAAGCTGCTCCAGTGAATACTTGTTGTTTTGCTGTGAAACCACAATAAAAGAAAATACCAAGTTAGCCACAGCTATCTGTGCATTTTAATGGTACCGCTTGCATTCTAAAGTGAGAAAGTGTGCCCAGGTGGCCAAGGCGGCCAACAGCATCCTGGCTTGTATCAGAAATAGTGTGACCAGCAGGACCAGGGAAGTCATCCTTCCCCTGTACTCAGCACTGGTGAAGCCGCACCTCGAGTACTGTGTTCAGTTTTGGGCCCCTCAGTACGAGAAGGACATTGGGGTGCTGGAG
>VYZW01040347.1:2317-32192 GCA_013401315.1 Balaeniceps rex | reverse complement strand
GATTTTTCTTCTGCTTAAATCACACAGTGTCGTTGGGCAACAGGTGACAACCTCCTTGAGGAACATTTTCTAATGGGACTCTTAAATATGCTGTCCTCAACACTGTACAAATGCAAAAGTGCTGGTTAGAAGAGCAGCAAGTTGGTGAGCACAGTTGTTTCTCTAGACTTGTTACTGCGTACCAGCAGTGCCTGGTGGCCTCCTTGATACGCTTCTCAGCCTGTGGCCTTCCTCCGTACCGCTTGGATAGCCAAAAGTGGTGTCAAGAAAGAGGAGCTCAGCAAGGATGGCAGAGGGAGAAGATACAAATGCAGAGAGGACCTGGGAGGGAGGGAGGGAGAGGAGAGTCAGTGTATAGATACCCAGTTCTTCTTNTTTGGCTTTTCCTTTTATGTTTGAAGATGCAATATATAAAAAACTGAGAGCTTACGTGTACCCTGTGTTGGATGCAGAATTTCCTCATTAAGCATGCTAAGAGCTTAGTAAAACTTTCTTCCCTTGCTCTTTTGCAGCTAAATGTGAGTGTGTGTAATGCACACAATTAATTAATGTTTTAATAATAATATAAATATTTCTAAGTTGCTGTTACACGTTTTTGTTCCAAATACAGGGTTACTCTCCTGTGTATTTACTAATAACAGATTTTGGATGCAACTGCTCATTTGTTGGTTTTCCTCACTTGTACATTGACTCTTTCAGCACGGAATATGCCATCAACAAACTGCGACAGGAAGGGAACGAAGCAGGAATGTATGTGTTGAGATGGAGCTGTACGAACTTTAACCACATTCTCATGACAGTGACTTGTTTTGAAGGCTCAGAGGTACGTCAGGTGTGGCATTCCAAGCAGTAATCTGATAATGAGCTAAAGACTAGCAGCTCCCTGTAATCCATGTTGATATATTTATGTTCTTTAGGGCAGACACTCTTACCATTGTTTGATAGCTGATGCAGCAGACAGTAGACTTGTACTCATAGCTTCATTTTCCCTGGACTCCTGTGCTATCTCTACAGATATGCTATATCTACAAATATTCATTACATCCAGAACATTTCCATTCATAGCCATAAAACTCTGCATGAACATGATTGAAGTTAAGCTTTTAAAACTCATGGTGTGAGAATGACATACAGAATTTGTCACTGCAACTTACCTAATGTTTCTTGAACATGGACTTAATTATATGAATGTATTTCTACTGACACACTGTAAAAGAACAGTGCATGAGGACAGTTGCCTTTACGTGTAGAGCACCACAGAAGGGGACATATACACAGTTAGCTGGTGGAACATATTTTGTGAAAGATGGTAAGTAAAAGCTCATGAGGTGGGATAGGTGAGAGAACCAGTTAGAAGTAGAAAAGAAGAATGCAGCAACTGCACAGAAGTTTGAATTTTACTGACCTCAGATGGAAGTCTGCAGCTGACTTGCTAGTTTTGGGAAGATACTTAAAGTGTTCACACAAGAATAGTAATAGCATAAAAGTATATAAACTATTTTCCTTCTCTTAGAAAAAAATGTTAATAGAATCAATGATGAGGTCAAGAAGGGACATTTGAAACAAGAAAGAACAAAATGATGAAAAAAACCCTCTTGGAAATAATAGTAATCTCTTAGCATTGATATTTGGTTCATCTTCTGTAGACATTTGCAAAAAAAACTATATGATCAACACTGTCTTCTAATAGACTGGGCAGTTGAGGCATTGAAACAAGAAATAACTTTTGTCTTGGAAATCATTCAACCTCGTTGCGAGGCTAAGAGAGAGAGAGGTGATGCAAAACTGCAGTATGGTAGAGGTGAGGGAAGCAGGAGTATAGGGTAGAACTTGAAAGGGCATGGGCTTGAGATAGGTAAGTACAAAAGTTCAGTCATTCTTCCCCAATACCTCTGAATGAAACTGGAAGGTTTGAACAACAGCCTGAAATCTTGTTTCACTTGTTGAACAATCTGGGTTGTGAAAGGGAGTTTTGCTATTTTTAAGTTGAGATTTTGAAACCATGGTCCAGATTCTGCAATTCTTGACCAAGTGAAGAGAAAATTCCTTCTGACGAGTCAGGGCTTCTGGGTACTCTCAGGCTCTGTGAAACACAGAAGCCATAATTGGACTTGTTAGATGATTGCATCTTTATGTTGTTCTTCTTGCACTCTGTTATTATGAGCCTTCCTGGGTTATAGGAATTTTAGGGCCTTTTTCTACTTCATTGGAGTTTCATTAGAGGACCCTAGCTTAGGAGCAAGTGATTAACTGGCCCTACATGTAATTTCAAAGGCTTTTGGGGAGCTTTTATGGCTTTACAAACATTGTTTTGCTTTAATGATTGGTATTTTGCTGTCCTTTTTTCCCCTCTCCCTCCTAATAGCAGATGATAAATAATTCAATCCAGTACAAGAACTTCCAGATTGAGGTGAAGAAAGGCGCGTGCTTCCTACATGGTTCAAACAAGTCTTTCTCATCTTTAAAAGAGCTGATGGATCACCTGAAAGGACAAATACTTCGAACAGACAACATAAGCTTTACACTGAAGAGGTGCTGCCAACCAAAACCAAGAGGTAGTCTGTCCTTTAAGAGAAACAGTGAACTTTGTTGTTGAAAGAAAACAAACTCCAGAAATAGGAGGCATTGTTAGTGTCTTTGGTTTGTTCTGTATTCTTGTGTGAAGCTCTTTTGTCACTTAAAAAATTACATATAAAGTTTCTTCCCTCTCTGTGGAGGAGGAGTCTTGTCAAAAAGCAAAAGCAAGCACTATGAATAAGATTTTAGGCTTTCCTTTCAATGTTACAAGCTCAGCACAGGGATGCTCAGGGGCTGGTGCTTCTCATGAGCCTTGTTTGTGTGAACTTTTCAAATGACAATGAGAAAAGTTCTGGTTTCCCTTTTTGCACCTAAACAGCTGGCCCTCCCCTATTGATGGCAGAGGTGGAACTCTACATTTGTTTAAAAAGAAAATGTCACAGCTGACTCAGAGTCATGGGCTGCAACGCTGTGGCGAAGCAGGGACCGTATAAGGTTCTCCCTTTGCTCCACCGAGTCACGTATGCCAGGCAGTGCCGCCATGCATCACTGTAACCTGCAGTGGTTGTGTGGCAACCTCTGGTTTGAAGATTGTTTGCTCTCATTATGAGCTGTTGTTTACTCTATTAATCTTCATGAAGCAGCAGGGAAGGCTCGGTCTGCAACTGTTAGCAAGCAGAACAGCCTTGCAGTCAGTAGATCCATCTGCGAGGTCAGATTTTAGAGGGCTGGGACAATTGTGCATTCGTTAAACTGTTAATGCCAACATTAACTAAAATTGTTTGCTATAAACTACAAGTGTCTTGCAGCTGAATTTTGTATGAAAGAGGAAACACAGTGGCGTGATTGTGTTGATCAGATAATGGTTTCCTGTTAGAATAAGGGGAATAACTGAGCTACTTTCATTACCTGCTTGTACTGATGGTTTTAGAGGAGAGTACTCTGTAGATAGACACTGAGCTTATCAGTGCTTTGAAGAACGTTGGTAATTGTCTGGAGTGTGGAGAGATTAAACATTTTGACATTTTGATTACATTTTGACAGCTGCATTTGGAATAAAATAAAATGGGTCAAGGAGTTGACTCTGCCCACTTCAACTTTTCATTGGCATTAGTTACAGTGGGATCCAGTGCATTATCTATGCTGTTCCCTGTTCTGTCTCTTCCCTGTGTTTTTTTTCTTCTTTTTTTCCTTCTTTTTGAATCTGTCTATTTAATTGATTATTCACAAAGAAGTTTAAGGGATGCAGAAATAAAGCATTTTTTCCAGTGTATGGTTCATTACTGATTGTTTTCAGAGTGCTAGATCATGGATTAGCCACGATGCACGTGTTCTGCTCCCAATAATAGGAAGGCCACATGCACACAGACATCTAAAACCATCGTATCGTAATAAATAATGCCTGCTGTCAAACACAGGAAGACAAAATTCATGTGCAAGACTTTTGGATCTAACCAAGCCTCTCCCTGACCAGAAGCATGGGGGAGGAAGCACCGGGCTTTTGAGTCTTTTTCTTCTGTTCATTTCCCATTCCCCAATTTAATTCTAGTGCTCTGGAAACAGACTGTTAGTGTTTCCCAGAGAGCAAGACATTTTCAAGGAGGTAAAAAGAGGAAATGAGACTCCAGCTACCCCTTACCCATCTGCACACTGGAAAGGAGATGTACCTGTTGGCAGGAGGGAGTGTGTGTTATTTTACTTGATGTACAGCAGAGGTATTGCTTCTTTCAGTCCCAGATATTTCTCTGTGCAGTAAACACTATCAGTTTTCTTAATATCAGCCCTAATATGGCTAATATTAAGATTGTATATATATTATAAAATATGTAGCTCTCCTTTAGTGAATTCTCTCTTGAATGACAGAGTAGAAATTACTTGAGCAGAATTTAAGTCAAAGTTTCTTCTTTTCTCCCTCCTCCTCATTCGTTCGGGGATTTACCTTGCAGTGAACATATACAATAATGTTGTTGACTGAGAAGGGTGAATGCAGTTATCTTTGAAAAGCCTTAAAGAATATTTTCTCTCCCTGCCTTCCAGAAATCTCCAACTTGCTAGTTGCTACCAAGAAGGCGCAGGAATGGCAGCCTGTTTATCACCTAGGGCAGCTGATTTTCCATCGAATCCTCAAGGAAGAAATCATGCAGGTAGGTAGCTGCTGAACTGTGTTTCTCTCTTATAATCAAAGAAGTGTGACAGCCCACTGTACCCAGTTAAGTAATATAAAATCACCCCGTTCTGACTGGTTCTTCACTCCCATTTCTCCTCAGCAAAACTTCATTTGAATCTTTATTTGTATTAAAGCCTCTTATTGCAGAATCTAAATGTTTATATGTCCTTGTGTGGAAAAAGAAGAGAAACTTGGAAATAATGCCTTTCACTAGAAATCAAATTGATATTTGAGCAATTTTCTAGTGTCTGTGGAAAGAGGTGCTTCTAAGGTCATTCTTAAAAAAATCATTAAAGTCTTAAGAGCTGCTTTTCCTAGGTGATTTGTTGCTAAATGTGGCTGTATCTTTTAAAGTCTGACATACCAAAGAAACAGGCAACTTGAGGTTTAAGGTAATATCCTACAGTGAAAAAAAGGGTGAAATATTCAAAAGCTCTGAAGAGTCTTAGCATTCAAAATTTTGTGTTCCAAACTGATTTAGCACCTGTGTTCCCAAATTTTCTGACAGTTGTTTGCAGTTAGTGATGCAGGTAACCTGAATAAACTTCAAAAACCACACAGTGGCTTGAATGCACAAATCGCATTTAACATTTCTAAAAGACCTGAGCTCTTAAATCACGCAGTTAGCTTCTTCAGTTAAATAAAAAGTTTTGTTTTGTTTTTTTCTAAATTGTATCACTGACCAGGGAGGACAGATACAGATTGTTAATTGTTTTTTGATTGGTGTATTTACAGTCAGCATGCAGACTTCCTGCAAAAATACCCTAGGCAGAATCCTCTGTTATTTAGGAGGAAATTGCTTTCCCAAACAAAGTGTTCCATTGAAATATTACTTCCTCTGACTTTTGGAAACACATTAAAGATTGCCTCAATAGCAGCTTATTGTAAAAGGCCAGTTATTGTTTATTCATTTGGTGTTTAGTCTAATAACGTTAAATCACACTGAACCTGTTTGATGTTAATGGAGATGTAATAGCCCTTTAATATCAAATGAGTTTACAGTGGTGAGTATGCTCAGAGAGACTACTAAAGCAAAGAATAACATGCTGTCATTGGTTTCTCGCTGTAATAATTTTAAGTCTATGTGTAGCTAGATCAAGTGGAGGGCTAAGTCCACTCTCTACTTGGAGAGGCAGAATAGAGTGCAGATTCAAGTGTTTGTGTAAATCTACACTTGTTTGCTTCATGTCCTGGTTTGAAAAATATATGGTGTGTTATGTCTTAGGGCGAACATCTTGGAAGAGGGACGAGAACACAGATTTACTCAGGGATTCTCAAATACAAAGATGACGAGAATGAAGGATATCAAAATGAAAAAGAGATTAAAGTCCTCCTCAAAGTCTTGGACCCCAGCCACAGAGACATTTCTTTGGCAAGTTTTTTCCTTTTTGTCTGTTGTAGTACAAACACTGGGTCTCACAATATTGGACATGGTTAACTAAAAAAAGCCTTTAAAAAAAGGGGTTGTGTATATAGTAGGGGAATGGGAAAATGCTGAAGGTATAACTCACCATTTTAGGCAGTCACATCCATCATTGACCAGCACTTTTGAGATACTCAGTAAGCTGATCTCATTAGACAGGCAGCAGCACTGGGTCTGGCTTGAGCATGCCAGTGCTCACTTCCAGCCTGCACACACGCAGACCATAAGCACAAGGAAAACGGACCCAGACCTTTCTGTGGTATGAAATGCACCATCATACCCATACCCACAGTCTTGCAGATGTGTCAGTTGAGAGCCATGGAGTTCAGTGAAGGTACTGCTGCCTACCAGAAATTACCTCCACCTTGTGCGTTGGGCTGTGAGTCTGTCACCAGTTCTGTCATTGACATGGCCACAGGCAAGTTGCTTGATCTGCATTTTGCTTCATCATCTAGTAAGAGAGGCTAATGCATCACACAGGGGATGCTAAGACCTAGTATATGCATGTCTGCGAGAGTGCAGGGAAGAGCATTGGTTGCTTATATGACCTAGTGAATGACGACACATCTCGGACGGCACTCTACTGCCCCATTACTAGAGTGGGATGGCACATCCCTACCATTGTTGACCCTTTGTGTTACTGGAAAACACAGTAATCTTTTGCAAATGTTTTTGTTACTTGATGCTCTGTATTTGTTAAACACTTGGATGACTGCCACAGTGACCAGCAGTTTAATGGCTAACCTCTTTCACTTTCTAACAGGCATTCTTTGAAACGGCAAGCATGATGAGGCAGGTGTCTCACAAGCACATTGTCCTCCTCCATGGAGTCTGCGTCCGTGATGTAGAAAGTGAGTTCAGTGAACATCCCTCTAGGCAGCACACTTAAGCAGCATGCTTGGTAGGGATGGGGCAGCCATTCAGTTCAGCGCTAGTACAGGGGGAGGTGGGATTAGCAGCTGCTGCCTCTTGATTTTTCAGTGCAGACAGATGTGGAATTGGAACAGCAAGGCAGCTGCAAAGTCCTTTCTACTAACAAGTTTCCTCTTCCAATGCTGTCTTTGAATAAGTGCCTAACAGGATGATTCCCTGAGGTTGGAATGCCAGAGTGATAGTGGTGGTGTCAATACAAACCAGCCTTCTGGCAGAAGTTATTTCCCTGGGAAGGCTCTGCCCTGTGGTCTTTGAAATGCTTTTTTCCAGGTTTACTGTTCATTTACTACGTAAAGCTGCTCTTCTTAGCCTTTTAATTTGGACTCTGAGCACTGAAATAAACTTTGAGAAAGGTGATATAAAGATATATTATAACCAGCTTGCTGGGGGGCAGGGGGAAGATGGTAACAGGCTTGAGATTACTCCAGAAACTGGTTATTGTAATACTGACTTTATGCACCTGACTTTGTAGATATCATGGTTGAAGAGTTTGTTGAATTTGGGCCTCTGGATCTGTTCATGCGTAGGAAGAGTGAAGTTCTGACGACTCCTTGGAAATTCAAAGTTGCCAAGCAACTTGCAAGTGCACTAAGCTACTTGGTAAGAAGGCATCTTGACAAAAGCATTGCCTATGGCTGCTGCAATCTAACGCTGCAGAGGTTTCATGTGCATTAGTAACTGATGAATTTTCTTTCTCAGGTAGTGGGACTGTGCAATGAGCAATTATGCTCTTTGTGAAAAAGGAATATAATGTTGGTCTTTTTTCCAAAATGCATCAGCTCTACAAATACAAATGCTTAAGTGTGAACAGTATGTTTCCCTGCTCCTGCTTTCCCTGTTTTTCTCTAGGATAATTTCTTCCAAGACATATTTCTGGATTTTGGCTTGGAGTATTTTACAGTGATCCCCTATGCTATAGGTATGTTAGAGCACTTGCAGAGCATTGCTAGCCCACTGGACTCACTGTATTCTTTTCCTCCCTTACTGTAGGAGGATAAGAACTTGGTACATGGAAATGTGTGTACTAAAAACATCCTACTGGCAAGAGAGGGAATTGACACTGAATATGGTCCTTTCATAAAGCTGAGCGACCCAGGAATACCAATAACTGTGCTGTCCAGACAAGGTATGGTACAGGAATCAGATTTCTCTCTTCAGTAGGTTGGGAAAGGGGAAAGGAAAAAATATCAATTATAGCAGCTAGAACTGGCTCTAGAATAGAAGTAATCAGCTTCCGTGAATGTGAAAAACAAATGGAAGTGAAGGAATGTTGCTGACGGTGGGTACTTGTTGTACTAATTTCTCCTAAAGTCATGTTAAGTCTAGTGAGATAGTACAGAAGGAACCTCAGTTTCTGGATGGCTCAAGGCAGGAGATTGTAAAAGCCACAGAAACATCCTTCTGAGAACAGGGATTTGAGAATTAAGATTTCCCTGAAACTGGACAAATACTGCAGCTTAGTTAAGCAGCTGTTAGACAAGAATAATTAAGTTAGAAGGCTGATTTTTTAGTCCTTCGATATTAACTCCAGTATGCTTTGATTCTGTTTTATCTAAGAATGCGTTGAGCGAATCCCCTGGATTGCACCTGAATGTGTTGAAGACTCCAAAAATTTAAGTGTTGCAGCGGATAAGTGGAGTTTTGGTACAACACTGTGGGAAATCTGCTATAATGGAGAAATACCACTGAAAGACAAGACGTTAGCAGAGGTAAAACTATGTTGCATAAATTTTACCTTGGCATCTCAGATACATCCTCTTTGGTACTTCAGTTTCCACACCCAATTTGAGTTGCTTTCAACTGACATGAAAACCAGCTCAGCTGGACTTGATAAGGGGCTGTTCCATCTAAATTGGATGGAACAATCCAATTTTTGTTTTTGAACAAATTTGAACAAAAATTGCTGATTATTGCTTCAACCTGACCTTGCGGGGGATTTTCAAAACTCAGCATCGTAACAATTAAACAGAACTTCTGATGTTCTCACACCTGTCCTTTTCTAACCCCTATGTCCAGTTATAAACTGACTGAGGTTCTGCTTAAAAGCAGCTAGGTTCTTCTGTTCTTGCTTATTTCTTCTACACATTGGTTCAGAGCTAGTCTCCTGTGGGAAACCATTATTGTTCATTCTGAAATCTAAAATTTAAATAAATCTTGTTCTGCCTTACTGCTGGCAGTTTCTATTCATCACTGCCAGAGTCCCTCAGCATATGTTCCCGTCGTGGTTTAACCCCAGTTGGCAACTAAGTTGGCAACTCAGCACCACACAGCCGCTTGCTCACCCTCCCCCCCGCCGTGGGATGGGGGAGAGAATCGGAAAAAAAAAAGTAAAGCCCGTGGGTTGAGATAAAGGCAGTTTAATAGTACAGCAGAGGGAGAGAAAATATTAATAATGATAACAGGATATATAAAATAAGTGATGCACAATGTAATTGCTCACCACCCGCTGACCGATGCCCAGCCAGTCCCCGAGCAGCGATCGCTGCCCCCTGGCCAACTCCCCCCAGTTTATATACTGAGCATGACGTCACATGGTATGGAATAGCCCTTTGGTCAGTTTGGGTCAGCTGTCCTGGCTGTGCCCCCTCCCAGCTTCTTGTGCACCTGGCAGAGCATGGGAAGCTGAAAAAGTCCTTGACTAGGGTAAGCACTACCTAGCAACAACTAAACCATCAGTGTGTTATCAGCATTATTCTCATATTAAATCCAAAACGCAGCACTACGCCAGCTACTATGAAGAAAATTAACTCTATCCTAGCTGAAACAAGGACAGTTCCAAATGTGCTTTTTCTCTCTTGAAATTTTGCTGTGTTGGGAAGGCAATGCAGCAAGGCAGCTGCTGCTCATCTGAAGGAAATGACTGAGCACTTGAGTCACTGCCCAAGTTGTTTTAACAGGAGATAGCTGAAAAGAACTTGCTGCCCTGGCTACAGTCCGCTTCCTGCGTGTGGCAGATAGCTGGGGTAGCTCTGCAGAGCTTAGAAGATGCACAAGCCCACCCTCATCCCATCTGCCCCAGAGCTGGTACCTTCTCAGGGATTGGGAAGAGCAGCCAGTATCGTGTTGTTTCCTTGGCAAGTCTTTCCACTTGGCCGTTTGCCTGGTGCATAAGTAACATAGCAGAAAAATAACTTCTGAAAGGTGAAACCTTCAGAACATTTTAGAACCTTCATTTATTTTAAGTGGTTGCTCCAAACTACCCTAGAT
Organism: Balaeniceps rex; assembly: GCA_013401315.1. NCBI lineage: Eukaryota > Metazoa > Chordata > Aves > Pelecaniformes > Balaenicipitidae > Balaeniceps > Balaeniceps rex. The sequence goes on along the minus strand of VYZW01040347.1, from coordinate 21,945 downwards.
TCAGCACAATAATAATTCTCTACTAGTAGGAGATGGTTTAGAGTTACTGCTGAAAAGGAGGAGTTCCTTGGCAAAGTTAAGTAAAAGTTCAGAATGAGTTAAGGATCTAATGGTCACATCTTCTGATGTAGAACATGGGTTTATTAAGTTAAAAGCTAAAATTCATGCAGGAGTTTCCATTTGCACCTTACAGAAGGAGAGGTTCTACGAGGGGCATTTTGTGTTGGCAACACCATCGTGCAAGGAACTAGCTGACCTGATGAAACAGTGCATGAACTACGACCCCCATCAGAGACCCTTCTTCAGAGCAATCATGAGAGACATCAACAAACTGGAGGAACAAAGTAAGGCCTGGTTTTGCTTATCAGCTGGAGGGAGGGATAAGGAAAGCTGGCTTATTTGGCTAAGTTGGGCACCTTACAGCAGCATTCTTGCATGTGTGTGGTTGTATTGGCAGGAGCATGTCACGTCCCTGCAACAGTGGAAATAGCCCTTTCTATAGATGATTGCAAATAGGATGCGAGTGTTTAATTCATATGGAATGTGGGGCTTAAGTTGTGTTGGTGTTACTGCCATTTCATTCGATGGTCCATATTTTATACAACAGCTTCAGTTAGTTTCAAGACAATCTTTGAGCTTCATGAGATTTCCATAGGACTCCCTTGACCGAATCAGAGCATTAACGCAGATAACTGGTTCCTGATACATCTTACGTTGAAGTTACTGCAGAACAACTAACAGACGATCAACTAAGGGCAAAACTTCGTGTCCCGTACCTAGTACATACGATCACAAAAGCTGTATAACTACTACAGGGTGGGAAATATGTCGAGAGAAAACTGAATCAGAATCTGGAAGAAGACCCAGTGAGCAACCCACAAAGTGAGGAAGAGTGATAAACTGGCATATACAAATGGAAGGAATTCCCTGTCAAGAAGTAGGCAGGGTTTAAATAAGAAAAGTTGTGACAGTAGGGATAGAAACACACTAACAGCGGCAGACTGGAAGTGAGCAAGGATGCCTTGAAGTGTCAAGACCAAGATGTCCTTGTGGGAATCTGTCTGACATGGGATTTTTTTTCCACTCCCAGATCCTGATATCGTCTCGGAGAAGAAGCCCTTTACAGAGGTCGATCCCACGCTCTTTGAAAAACGATTCTTGAAAAGAATCCGTGATTTGGGAGAGGTAAGAGAATGTCCGATATGGAACACAGATAAGTGTGTGTGTGTGTATACAGCTGTTTGTGTGTGCTTTCTGTGTCACAACAGGAAGATGTGAATAGTAAATGCCTAAAATAGTGCATCAGTGACACTGTGGTTAGTGAGTGTTGTGTTAAATAATGCTATCTTTTCTTTTACAATTAGGGCCACTTTGGCAAAGTTGAACTCTGCAGATACGACCCAGAAGGCGACAATACAGGGGAGCAAGTGGCCGTTAAATCTCTAAAGCCAGAGAGTGGAGGGAATCACATTGCTGATCTCAAGAAGGAAATAGAAATCTTGAGGAATCTTTATCATGAGAACATTGTCAAATATAAGGGAATTTGCACAGAAGATGGTAAATCTTCATGTAGAATATTAAAAGTATACACTAAAAGTATAAGGGTTTTCCTTTAAAAATGAAGCATTTTAAAAAGCAAAACAGTCTTAGGTCAATCTTACTGGTTTAGATCTCTTTCTTCATGGAAAAAGCAGCAATTTATCTCTGAAGTCCTCCTCCTGCCCATTTTTGTGCTTGGCTAACCTGGATGTGAGCAATGTGGTTGATGTTTTCACCAAATCTATTAAAAAAATGAGCACCTGGGCAGGCTGGTGGTGTCTGTGTTCCAGGACTGAGCTGACTATTGCAGCCGGGTCATAATCCCGTAAGCCCAGAGGTCATTATTAGAAGCATATGTTATTAATAGAAAAGAGCTCTATTGTCTTAGACATTTTTTTTTGCATTTGCAGTAGCGATGGTTTTAAGCCAATATTAAAAACATTAAGAACTTTAAGTTCAGTAACTGTTCTGCCTGGAATAGATTCTCCTCTGGATTGGTACAGTGACTGGTGATGAGAGTTATCCCACAGTCTGGCCACAGTCATGCGATATCGTTACAAATGCTACCAGTGCTGTGGGCTTGTGCAAAAGTTACTGATGTTAATGACGTGAGAAGGGTCACGTGTCTGCAAATTAAACACACGCTCTGTTTTTAGGAGGAAGTGGGATTAAACTCATAATGGAATTTCTTCCTTCTGGGAGCCTAAAGGAGTATCTCCCCCGGAACAAGAACAAAATCAATCTCAAACAACTTCTCAGATATGCAGTTCAGATCTGCAAGGTGAGCCTGGCACCAGAGCCTTCCTGCAACTCTTCTGTTTGATTAGTTTAAGATTTAATTTAATAGAGTGAGGGGGGGAGGAGAGGAGAGGCTTGCTTTATGAACAAAACCATTCTCCTTGCTTTGTCCCCAGGGACCTGAATCCCAAAGCAGTCTCTCCTGTGCTTCAGGTGCTACTGGCACAAAGATCAGCAAGGGAATAATTGCCAGGTTCCCTTGCATAAAAGTTTACTATGAGAAGAAGTTGTTCTTACTGCAGAATTTGAAATATTAGGAGGGAGGACAGCATTTAGAAAAGGTGTGTTGGCAACAGGGAAGGAGCAATATGCAAGTCTAAAGCGAGGAAGAGATGTGAGTGCAGAGTGCAGTCAGGCCATGTGAAGCAATGTGCTTTCTGCAAGAGACACTGGTTTTGTGATTATGGTGGACCAGGCAGTTAGAACAAGTGTAGAGACAGACAGTTTTAGCAGCACACAAAGGAACAGTTGCTGTGGAGAGAAGGGTCTGAAGATGGTGGCTGCTCAGCTGAAAATTAGAAAGCACAAAGCAGAGACAGCAGTCTCAACAGATGAGGAACCCAAAGGATGAGTTTAAGGAGGAGGTGTCAGAAAAGGACCCTGGAAAGTGCCAACGGACAGAGAACCTGTCACGGGAAACCTGGATAGAGGATTGCCACATGAGCAAGGGAGCATTTGAAGGGGAATTTGGAGAAAAACAGTGATTGAAGTATTGGAGGAACTAGCATAACAGGCTTTCTTTTCTTAGGGAATGGACTATTTGGGCTCCTGTCAGTACGTGCACCGTGACTTAGCAGCAAGAAACGTCCTTGTTGAAAGCGAGAACAGAGTGAAGATTGGAGACTTTGGTCTCACCAAAGCAATCGAGACTGATAAGGAGTACTACACTGTCAAAGATGACCTCGACAGCCCTGTTTTTTGGTAGTAACTTACAACTCATTTTCTTTAACCAGGCTGTGCAGCAGAGTAACTTGTCTGCTCCTGTAGACTTAGGCTTTTAGGTGTCCTGGAGATTTTTCCTATTTTGATAAGAGGCCTAAATAAAGATACATCATCAGAGCAAGGAAGAGGCACCTGGTAGACTATACTTAGCTACTCTTGTGCTCTTTATTTCTTCCTGTACTTAATGATCCATTTTCCCACAATCTTTTGGTTTTGGTCTCTTGTAGTTTCACAGTGACTTGCTGTGTAACCATTGTACTGTATTTACTACTTCTGTGGCATCCCAAGCCCTACGGGCACATTACTTTATGTACAAGGACTCTACAAATGCAGAACTGTGCCTCTTTAGTTAGCTTACTTCAAATGCATATGGGTTGTGCATGTATGAGTAGATCTGTGCAGCTCTGAATAAAATTTAAGGCTGTCCTGTTGTGTCCACAGGTATGCTCCAGAATGCTTGCTTCAGAGTAAATTTTATATCGCCTCGGATGTCTGGTCATTTGGGGTGACACTGTATGAACTGCTTACCTACTGTGATTCAGAGTCCAGTCCCATGGCAGTAAGTGGTTCTGAAAGAAATTGCTGCTCAAGCTGCTTACATCAGCTTTTTTTTTTTTTTTAAGAAAAAATTTATTATTTTTGGAAACAAGAAGTAGAATGAATCTCTTCATCTTATGAAAACAACCCTCATGGTTGTCTTTCACTAAAGACCCTGTACAGAGATAAGTTGTGGTGACTGCATGTCCTGGTGAGGAAACTATATTTATAAATGTTACTATCTGTTTTCTAATGTGAGTATATGGTGCACAGTATCTACACGATAAGCATCTACCGTTCATTTTCATTTTGAGATTCAAATGTCATCTTAATGTCAAGTTGAAACGGCGTGAATTTGTGCAGGGTAAGAGGATGCACAGCTGACTCCTGCTCTTTTCACAGGAGTTCTTGAAAATGATCGGCCCCACGCAGGGACAGATGACAGTAGCGCGGCTGGTGCGTGTCCTGCAAGAAGAAAAGCGTTTGCCGCGTCCACCCGGCTGCCCAGAGGAGGTAATGGATACACCTGTGCTTTGATAATGGTACCCCCTTCCTTTGACACTAAATTAGCAGCAAAAGCACCACACATGCATGGATGAATAGGCCTGGCTCATCTTGGTAGGAAACGCTTCAGGTATGCTATTAAAAAGGCATTTCCAAGTTTTTTAAGCATTATTTTAAAATGGGTTTTGACATTGACATTCCCAAGTTCATGACATCCCTTCAGAGGGGTTAAGAACTTTGCTTTAGTATCTGGATCCATGTAAAATTCACTCAGAATCCTTCTGATTTTTGAAGTTTCTGCATGTGCAGCAACGCAGACTGAGATGTACCTCAGCAGGGTCTCGGTTAGCAGACCCCAACGCACAGCCCATCTTCTCCTGCCCTCGTAGGAGCCGGAAGATGGCCAAACTCTGCCCTGGAGATGGGCTGTAGACCCACAGCCCTCCACCAGAGCCGCAAGCGGAGAGAAGGCTGTAGGGAGGTGAGGGGCAGGGTCTATCTGTCTGCATGCGTGGCTCAGCGCAGGGCAGGCAGCTGCTGCTGTGACTTGCAAGGACAGGGAGGTGAGCGGCACGTGTGGGACCGGAGCCCTGCACTGCGGAGCTGGATGGCTCCGCATCGGAAGGTCAGAGCAGAGCCAAGAAGCTGCCTCTCCCGCTCCCTCGCAGGCTCCTGGTGCCTGAACCAGTATGGCGTTCAGAGGCAAAGCAGGCTGTGGGTTGCTGGCCCCTAGCCAGCAGGTACTTACCGCTGTTAAACCAGTATAGTAATTATTGAGAGGTACACAGGAGCAATTTTGATAAAACAGGCACTCCTGAAACTGTGATGAAGCCATTGCATTGTTTTAAGCTGTCTACACTACCTGCTCAGCTGTTTGTGCTGTCAGACAAACATATACTTCTACTTAAACAAAAATACCCCACTGGTGACAGATAACTTTCTAATTCTGATCAAAAGCTGAGGCATGTTTCTGTCAGCGTTCTTAGTTTCATAGTAGTGAGAAGCTGCTCCATTATATTTACTGGAAAAAACAATTAAATGTTTCATGCATCCTTAAAATGTCTCTGTTTTTTGTTGTTAGGTGGACCAGCTGATGAGGAAGTGCTGGATATTCAAGCATGATGAACGGACAACCTTTCATAATCTGATTCAAGGATTTGAAACAATTATGAGTAAAATGTAATTCTTTTTTTTATACTGTCAGTACTTTAAATATGTGTCAAAGTATAAACGCCCAAGGCCTTTCATTTTTTTAACTACTGTAATTTGTACTCTGACTGTGCTAATGTGTTTAAAGGATTCTTTTTCCAACAGTTTTCCTTTTAATTTTAGTCAACAGTTGGATCAAATTAAAAGGTATGGCAGAAACAATAGCTTCAACTCCTTTTGCTGCTGTTATTGCAAGGCAGTTTTATCTTTATCTGATTATGGTCTCGCTACAATTTGAACTACCCTGATGAATGCGAACTGAAAGAGCAGTGTCAAAAAAATGCTGCAGGTCTCAGTGCAATCTGTAGCATTTAAAACAAGTCTGCTGTGCACGCTTATTCCTTGAGTAAATAGGCTAGTGGACATAAGAGGACTTGATACAGTAATTTAATAATTTCATGGGGTTTTGAGGAGGTTTTTAAAAAAAAAAGTTTGGCTGACAAATATCCTTCTTGTGCACTTAAATTTTAGTAACAACCAACCAACTCTGCATAAAAATCAGAGAAGACAAAATAATCAGCTCATCTTAACCAGTCTGCAGTTCTGAGCTCTTACATATATTTAAAAAAAAAAATGCTTGACTGTTGTGTTCAAAAAACCAACCAAACAAAAAGCATGGATCAGCATGTATAGTTACACATTTCATTGAAAACCCCAGTTTCTGGATAAGTGTATTTGCTTTTCCTAACTAACTCGGCCCTCCCCTCCCCCATTACACATTTCTACCCGCTGAAGCTTCCACATTTATGTAGCTATTAAAGAAGCAAGGAGGATGCTTTTCAGCTTGTACTGCAAGTGAACTACAGCGCGGTCAAATGTGCACAAGAAATTAATCACACACTTTGGGGATAGAAAAGAAAATCAATCCATGTACAGAATCTGGGGGAGCACTCCCCTAAGAAAGAATAATTATCTAAAGGAGAGGACTGAGCAACTGGGGCAGCATCCCTGGGAGAGGAGAACACCACCTTGAACACACAAAAGAGTTTTTTGTTACCAGTGGTACCATCTGAGAGGCGCACGTCACACATTTTTTTTGGTCAATGATTTCTTTGGCCAGCACGTTAATTCATTTTAGCAGTTCTTCTGTAAAGGCATTCATTTGGCCTAAGCTGATGATTCTTTAAATAACGGCATTTGACTTGCAGACTCAAACCAAACCATGCACTTGTGCAGTATTCAGAAAGCCAGTGGGGCCAGACTGGGACCACGGATGTTTTATTGTTAGGACCAGATTTAGCATTTAAACTGTAAGCAAGTCAAGTGAGGGCACGCTACTCTTGTAAACCTGTCACGCTTTGATAAACAGTGGTTTAACTGGAAACCTTTTGCTGAACCATGTCCTAGAACTTGGGTGATGTTTTCCCACCACACCTGGATTTTGAAAATGCTTTGAGGAGATACGCAGTTCTGGCGCTAACAGAAAGATGTCTTTAAATATATAATCTATATATATATATAAAAATTGTAATTATGAGCTCCAACAAGGTCAGATTTATTTTTACAGTATTACCTCTTTTTTCTGTATGTCACTTACTTATAAAATTGATTTAAATCTGTAAGCACTTTGTTACTCTTTATACAAACAAATCTAATAAAGATTTTTTTTTTCTCCACGTGCATATCTTTTTTAATCATAAATTAAAAACAGAGAAAGATTTTAAAACATAACTTCCATAGGAATGAATGGTGATCAGAACATGTCTTCAAAACCACCTTTCCCTCTATTAAATGATTACTTTAAAGGCAGTCCAGAGATGTGTTCCTCACACAGAAATCCACTTTAAATGCATACCAACAATTTATTTTCATTGAAAAGCATAACAAGTTGAGAAAGTTGCATATACAAACAGTTTGAACAAAATATTACAGGTGAATTTATTAATACATACATGTAGAATCCCAGAAAAGCTCCTATAACCTGCGTTGCTATTTGGCTGTCTTAAGCAGTTACTGCCTGTATGCATAGTGCATGCTGGCTATACAATGTAACTGCTGAGGGAGGAGTGATTTTGATTGTGGTGGTTTTTTTTAAGCTTTGAAAATATGTACCCTGGTCACATCACAAAGTTTGAAAGGCAGAGTTTAAGACCTTTTTTTTTTTTTTTAAAAAAAAATCAGTATTGAAAAAATGGCTTCAGTATTATATAGCAAGATTAAGTAAGAACGAACTGGGTTCTGGCCTCAATGCTTAGTGAATTCCAAATGAATTTGCAACAGGATTCCAAGACAGCAAACCCACACTGTCCGTCACAGAGGGCTGGCTCATAATTTATCTGTCACAAACATTGCTTTCAATAGTAACCCTTTCTAAGTCTTCAGCTACAAGGATTAACAGCCGAAAAGAAAGCCTCTAGCCAGAGCTGCTTAATGACTAAGCTAAAACTACAAAGTCTTTTTTTTTAAAAAACCAAACAAAAAACCAGATATACAAAGCCAGGAAACAATGTCTGTGTGGTGTCATCTGCTTGACCCTGGAGGCAGCCCAGTCTGTGCCATGACAACACGGGCAGGCTGCTGCAGTTCACAGCGTATGGGGTGAGCCTGTACCGTACACCTGGGAGAGGTGAGTGAGTAAATAACTTTTCCTTCTACTGAGAACTACTTCATGCAAAAGGTAATATGTAAGGAGGAGTGAAACCCGGAGCCAGGATGCTCTGCTCGAGCAGGCTTTGGAGTGCAGCAGATTTCAAATGTTAAGATGCTCAGAAAAAAGGAAAAATACAGTGAAGAGCAGGAAGGCAGCATTAAAGACGTCATCCGAGGAGCGTGTCAGTATTGCTGGATCATCCAGATCCAGAAGAAGTCAGAAAAAGTACAAGAGGCAGTTGACTTCCGCTTTCAGTTATCTTTAACAACACTCCACCACCTGAAAGTGTTGCCAGCAGCCCTGCCTTACTGGCGCGCATGCCCATCGGAAGGAGGACAGTGCTTTGCCACATACGCTGTTTTACACTGATGCATTCACAAACTGTAAATTACTTATTCCAAGGAAAAGCTGTGGATTCTTGGCCTAAAAGCAGATAAAGGTTACTTCATTGTCCAAGTATCACCTATCGAAATCGAATTTAATCCTGCAAGGCAGCACACAGCATAGCATCTCATTTTTAACAAACATTTATTGAAAACATCACAGAGGCTCTGGTAATACATTTGGTATATCGCCATTCCAGGATTAAGAGAAATATTAAAAATATAAAGGCTGTAAATGCAGAACTCTTAATCCTGGAAAAAGTAAGATTGAAGAAAACCCACATTCTGAGTTAAAAAAATAAGAAAGAAAAATCACTAGCAAGACTTCATCAGTCTGAGGACTAGAGAAAGGAACAGCCTTTCCTCCTCAGTATTTTTATTGCTTTCAGCTGGTAAGCTACCAAAACTCACCAAGGTACTTTGCTTTGTCAGCTTCAGCCCACTGTTACTTTCAGTGGCAGATGACAAAGGAAACACCATCCCATCCTTTCAGAAGGCAAGGCAGACTACTGAGAAATGGCTAACCTCGTAGCAACACGTGCCGCTTCCTTGGCAAATTTGCCTGTTACAGAGGTTTTTCCTCTTGGGATACTTATAACCCACACAGAAAGAAGAATTATTTGTCTGAAGTTAAGGCAGCAATAAATAGCAGAGGTACAAAAAAGCCTGCCTTCACACCCTAAGGCAGGAGTGATTATTTAGGTCTCAATAAACGCGCTTTTTTTTTAGAGAGGATTCTGCGTAACGTACTGCGGAGCCCTGAGTCTGCTGGCCAAGGTACTCCATGGAGCCAGGTTCTGGGGAGGAAATGAGGTACGAAGAGCTTCGCTTCTCGCTTCTCGTTGGAGCCACCTAAGGACAAGAAGAAAACAAGTGATACATGATCCAGAGCAAACGGTGTCAATAAATAAAGCTCCGGTCTGGGAATTACCAAGGACCAGGAGCCAGTAACTGACTCCAAACGCCCGACTCCTTCGGCTTTAAGGTCCAGCTATACACAGCTCATGAGTCAGTGTTTGTGCCCTTTCCCTAAAAAAAAACCCAACACCCAATCGTAAATGCATTGGTGCCCCACCGTACATGCATATTTGTGAGGGCAAAAGGCTGGCTGGGCCAGGTGGCCCCACTCCACAGTGCACGTTTAAAAAGCAGTAGTGTAATGGCCATGCTAGCAGTGTCACAGCAGCTCCAGACATCTTCATCCTTTAAAGTAAAGTAAGGCACCAGTGGGCCACCTTTCATTCCTCTTTCTTTTCTGTTGGAGAGCTGAATGGGTTAAACTGTCCTGGCACAGCTATCGGTGCAAGTCAGATGTTGAAGGACTTGGTTTCCAGCCATGCCAAAGCAGACTTGTGTGTGTTGTGGATTACGGGTAACCACCTGCCACTTGCAGGCATAAGTTCATATGTGGTACCAAAGTGAAGGGGAGAGCGCAGTAACAGTTCTTTAATCAAAACTTCAATTCAACTAAAATGCCTTACTCCAATACACAGAAAGTCCTGAGGGTCCCAGAGTAGGGTTTCTGGTGAGGGTACAGGTGACCTAACCCTGCCCCACTGCCAAGGGCTCCTTGGGGTATGTGAGGCTCAGGTTCAGTTCCTCTTTGGGATCCACCAGAGCAGGACGTTGCACTATCCATGCACCTACAGCACTAGAAGCTGTACACACACGTTAGAGCCCGCCACCCTAATCAGTGACTCTAGATCACTTCTCTCTTTCCCCCAACGTGTCATTCATTTCATTACCAAATGGCTTAAACAGTCACCTTGTTCTAAAAGCCTGAAGCACCTGCCCTCTAACAACCACCTGAACCTGACCTCACCACATCCTGCTCAACCACACTGTGTGTCCTGGGTTAGGTGTGGCTCCTAGATCAGAAGATTTGGGGTTTTGGTTCATGTTGGAGTGAATATTTTAGAAATAATGTTTCTTAACATGTTTCACAAACCAGGACACTAATTCCTTAACTCAATCAAAAGAACAGCTGTGCTGACCGAATGTTCCTGAGCTGAACACTTCCTAGCAGTTCTCAGAAGCACCCCTTGCTAATTCACATTCACAACTCGAATTACACTCTGCTAAGTCCAATTTCATTTTAGCGTACACAAAATTAGGAACTTGCTTGAGGAAAGACTTTTAGTTTTCCCCATCCTCTCTCCTGCACTTCTAACAGCCGTGGGGATGTCACACGTGTACGGTAACCCTCCACTGCATCCTGGCTCACGTGGTAGAGTGCAGCATCACCACTGTGTGCTTCATACAAATCTCCAACCGTGCTCTGAACCTCTGAAATGCAGCCCACAGAAGCAGGAGAAAAATGGGTTGTAGGGTTAAAGCAAGTGCACACACATGAGCACACACTCTTAACTGATACAGAGCCTCTTGGGGACCAGTGTGCATGCCCCCTTCACTGAGATTTATCTTTTAGTTCTAGGAATGAGAAAAGCACCTCGCTGTGGAGGCAAACCGTACTTCTGTTTCGTCTATGCCAAGGGACCGCTCTCTTTCTGCCTTTTATGGCATCTGGCATTAAGACAAACTTTTGAGCAAGCTGTTCAACATCACCTCCACATACAAGCTTTCCTCTTTAGACTGGAGACAAACTGAAAGGTATTAGTTAGCTCAAACCCCAGACTATCTCCTTCTCCTGTTACAATTTGACTTGCTTCCAGTCATATCAGAGCTCTTAGAAACCTGGAAGCTCAATTGTTTGCTGCACACAGCTAGAGGTTTCACAGTCCATGGCACCATGTTCAAGCCTCGGCCATCTTTATCCCAAGACATGTCAAAACCAGCTCCAGCCAGGCCTTGTCTCCTGTCCAGGAGTCATGAATTGCTACAATTATGTGTTCCTTCTGAATCTCCTCCAAAAAACAGGAATCTCATGCCAAGTCTGAGATGCGAGTTCCTGAATGCCACAACATCATGTGCCGAATCCTGCTGCTAACCTCTGCGCAGCAAAGGGATTTAATGCTGTGATGGAGGAAAGCTGCGCAGGAGGCTGGGCCCGAGCTCCCCCGCAAAATGCAACTGCTGACTTCACCTGTGGCTCCTCTCAGCATGCCCGGGCACCGTGCAAAGGGCCACGAGCTGCGCTAGAGGCTGGAGAGCCAGCTTGGCGTCCCTCCAGCAGCGCTCAGAGAGATTATCATTGCTCTCGTGGCTGTACGGCTGGGGCTGGACTCACAAAGGCAGCAGCTCATTACGCTGACGGGCCTACTTCCCTGCAGCCGCTCCAAAACAGATGACCATCTGGCTTTTAAGGTCTCTCCTACCAGTAAAAACATGAGAAATGTGATTTACCTACAGCAAGAGAGTATGAATTCCTCAGGACTTCTAAGGCACTCGGGAAACATGAAGACCTATGCTCAGACTGAACAAAGCTTTTACCGCACCACCTCAGCCCATGTTAAACTGGCCTCCTGTTAGTCCAGACTCCAGCCTCCTTTAAGGTGGTCCTCACTCCTTCCATAGCATTTCCCTATACCTCCTGCATCTTTTATTGATGAAACTAAGTCTCTGCTGGGCCCAACAGACAAAGGAAGCTTTGCTCAATGAGTCTGGCTGAAGTAGGTTGCATCTGACATCTGTTATGTATTTCAACTGAATGCTATTTTAAAATGTTTGTCCTCCCGGGATCCAGTTAACAGTATTACAAAGTGGCAGCTGTAGGTAACCTGGATGCTGCCGTGACTTGCTAACTCCGCTTCAGAGGTTTTATCCCAGTGGCACTCACTGCAAAACATCTGTGAGACAGGCAAAAAAACCCCAGCTAAAACCAGTGTGAACTTCGTCTTCCTCCTTTGTTCACTTCCTACTTTATTTGCCTACTTCAAGGCATTTTTGCACATTCACCCTCACAGATACCCTCTTTCCAAGAAGAACAAACATTCAGCCTTTCTTTGCCTGTGGGATTTGGTGGTTTGTGGGCAGTGAGGAGCACTGATCTCCAGGGTGCTGGAGGGCTCTGAGGGGGTCTGGTGCTGGCACGCCCTGCCCAACCACTGCTTTTATTTGTCACATCCCCCAGGAACTGCGTATGATCATGAGCAACTCAGGATCCTGAGGAGCGTGGATGCAGTGGAAAAGCTCTGCCTTGGCTTGTTGTGGGTCCAAAGTCCACTCAGCGGCAGCATAAGACAAATAAGAAGCGCTTCCACCAGCAGCTGGCTCGGGCCGCATCTGCAACCACTCTACTCAGTCTCTCCTCTCACCTTATTTAATGGGTTTTGTGGAGGAAGCTGCAAGCTGCCTGGCTAGTATGATCCCTGGGCTCCACTGTAAAGTGTAGGCATGACCTGCAAGCAGGTACTGTAGTCTGGTAAGATCCACCTGTAGATTCCTAAATGCAGAATGGGATCCATGATCAACCAGAAGTTAAAAGAAAATAGGTTTAATAATTCATTTTCACTTGATATAGTAATGAGCACTCAGTAGACACGAAATATCTGAGTGACGCTCAATTGTTAAAAGGAGTGTACAATTCACAGCAGCTCAGGCACGCAGCAGTTCCTCCAGTAAAATGTAGGATTTGGGGGATGGTTTACTTTACACAATTCCTTTTACAAAAAAAAAAAAAGTGTGCTTCTCATTCTCATATAACCTCAGGCTATGTAATGACCTGGGTGAGAAACAATCCTTCAATAGACTCACTGGGAAATAATGTTATGGTGTGCTGTTTCTTGGTAGGAGTATTTTAATACACTTCTGAACTTTACAGGTAACTTCGGATAGCGGGATTTTAGAGGGAGGAATATTTATGCCAGATATAATCAAAAGCCAGAGTATGAATCCTGGAGAGTAACTGTGCAGGGGTGCCCTGCAGAAGGTGACCATGCAGTGCCATTCATCCCATGCTCTCCAGACCCTCATTTCTGCGGCACCGACGGCAGCAGCCACTGTCAACAAACAAAGCAGATGTCCAGAGTCCAAAAGCACCCTTACAGCTGATGGGAGAAACAGCCAAGGGAGACAGGAAGAAAATAAAATTATTTCTCACCTCAGAGGCTTCATTTTCAAATTCATCGACTCTTGCCTGGGTAGAGTTATATGCCTGAGCATAATGCTGATACCACTGTTGAACAGCCTCCTATAAAGGAGGAAAAAACCTCTTCCCATTAGCTGTCTACTAAGATCACTTTAAATGAAAACAATTCTTACGGCCTCACAGGACATGAGAATGAATAAAAGGCAAAGCTCTCCAAGAAGCATCAAAACATGTTTAACACCAGTGATAAAGCTCAAACCAAACGTTTAAATCTACATTAAGTGCTTAAAAGATACACAAGGCACTGCTGCCTTGGCAGCGGACGCAAGTACAGTGTAATTTCTGCTACATGGAAGGGACATACAGTACAAATATAGCTGAATGATGACATGTGGCATCTCTGCACCTAAGTCTCATCATTTGAGTCCTTCACGTTACTAAAGATAATCCTAATAACACTAATACTACAGTATTATTGATATTTTTGGGCAGTATTTTAAGGATTTGCAGTTAGGAACTACCTCCAGGAGACATCAAAATGTATTTAAAGCCAATAATCAGATTCAAACAAAATATTCAAGACTACGTTAGTGCTTACATGAAACACACAGCACAACGGCCCATAGGACATCTCTCTTGCGTCTCTAACCCACAACTGTCACCAGATCTGATCTGACTAGGAGATGGGTCTGGCCCCTGGCAAAGCTCCCTGCTGCAGCGAACGCTGTGCAGTGACCCCGTCCTCTCCGCCCCTCCTGACCAGGCTGAGACCCTCCTAATACAAAACAATGCCCATGCCACCCGTGCACCTGCTCTCTGTCCTCCAGACTGAACTGACTCCCACAGCAGCCCTGCTCTACCCCAGGAGTTTTGGAGCAACACAGATTTCCTTGCCAGCAGCCTAGGAGAACAGAAGACAGCTTGTTTCTGTCTCCCTGCCATAGGAGGAGAGATCTGGCGACTCTGGGGAGGAGGTGATGCGGACAGGGCAGGAGAGAGAAAGAGACCTACAGCAGAGCCAAGGGTGGATGTCTCAGTGCAGACCCAGATTTTTATACAAATTACCTGACGGCACTACAAATCCAGTTCTTGTATTTGATTTGTATACAGTTATATTTCTACACAGACTAGCGATTGTTAATGAAAATACGGAAATGTTATTTCACAGAGTGTCCCGATGTCTGTGAAACCCAGTACTTGCTCTCAGTACTGCAACGCTCTCCAGACGAGAGGTAGCCCTCCACCTTAATGGCCATGCTCTGATCACCAAATAGGGCAAATGGTGAAGAAATCCCATGCAGTGAAACCAGATGGCAAAAATTCCCCAAGCTACACAGGAACTTCTGGTAGACTCTTCTCTGGGATCTAGCCAAAGTTAAAGAAAACTTTAAGACTTCTTGGGAAGGGAAAGATAAAAACTTCATGGTTTTGAAGACGGACAAAAGCCAAGCCAGAAGTTGTAAGAAATATTTTTTTAGCTGACTGCACTGAATTCAGGTTCTCAAGAAGCAATCTTTCAATGGTTATGATACTGTAGCAGGGAATGTATTGAGGCTTTTTTTGACTGGCATTAGGTGTACTTTGTGCTAAATCTATTCTGTACACTGAAAGAGAGAAACTATTAGTGAAGCGGACCTACGAGGTTCAATCTGAAGAAGAGGGTGGGCTTTGGTTATAGGAAAGCCTAGTAACCACTGAAGAGTGGTTCACGACGTTGGGCAATGCTGTTCAATGGCATGCAGGGCTATCAGACCACGTGTGTACCAAGAAGTGCATTAAGAGTACACAGAGAAAAACAATGAGCAACTCAGGGAGGGATCTCTGAGCAGACCTCTGCCAAAAATCCTGCTACCACAGCTCTGAGTGACAAACCAGGCTTCAGAAGAAATCGCTGCAAAACGACGTACCTGTGTGTATTCCCCATGCTGTTGAGAGTAATTAAAATAATTTTCCATTGCATGTTGTGATGTAGTTCCCTGAGACACAGCAGCATCCACAACGTTGTTTGAAAGTCCGGTCTGCTGCGGTGGACTAGAGGCTTTGCTGGCAATTGCTGTTCATAACACAAAGAATACACGGTTTGTATAAACACATGGTTTGTATAAACTGCACAAATTAGGTTGCAACATTGTTTAGCAATATTCTGGGATTAAAACAGAAATTTGCTACTTCAGGTTAGGCTGTGCTCAAAATTAATCAGTAGTACTAATAATTGAAAGGCTTTCTAGAAGTTTGGCTATATCAGTTAGCCCATTAACTCTGAAAATTTACCCTTCCCAAATAAAATATTAACTATGAGGATGGATTACATCACAATGTTAAGACAGACTACAAGATTTCCTTAAAGATAAATGCTGTGGTCACTGGAATTACCTGCCAAACAGAGTAACGATTTGCCACACTCTGGTCAAGGAAACTTGCAACTAAAACCACTACATGTTTGCTTACCCGGAAGACATATACCAGGCAACACACTTGCCAAATTCAAGTAGGGGTTGGTACTAAGACGTATTTCTTTTGGTGGTTCTCCTAGCAGTGAAGTCTGTTTTTTCAAGGGAGTCTGCGAAACAATTGGACAGGTCAGTTTGCATGATATTCATACAAGATTTGTCAGAAATAAGGTAAGTGTCCCAGCTGGATTTTGAAAAAAGCTTAGCCCTATGAAATGTAACAGGAAAACTTTTAAAATAAATACCGGGGACAACTATCTGGACACATTGCCTGTACTTTTTGCTTGCCGAATAATTTTGTAGGAATGCTTCTCTTTAGACTCGAAGTTACTAAAGGATATTAAAAAACACACAAACAAAAGAAACCACTTTACATTCAGGTAAAGGAATAATAATCATGATAAAAACTCCAGGTGCAGGAAGTTAGCATTAAGTACATGGCCAAGACAAAAGCAACTCTTCTCACCCAGAGTCACAAGCAAAGAACGGACAAAAGAACCCTGGACTGGGGAGATGACACTGTCTGCAATCTCCCATTATAACACATCTTACTGATCACTCTATTTATGAGGTCTTACTTAAAAGGGGAAAATGTTTATGCGTGGAAATGAAGTGTCAGGACTGACTTACTCCTCCAAACCACCAGAATTGTTTTCCTGTGAGGGAGTAGGAAGGGTGCACTACCAGCTTATTTTCCTTTAGCTTATGTTAGAGCAAATACCAGAAATAAGGATGAAGTAGCTATAGCAAGTTACATAGCTTGTCTGAAATACATAGCTCAAAGACGTTTATACAGTATTCTACGCTACATCTATTCTGTTCATTTTTTCAAAGCCCATTAAGGAAAAGAAATCCATTATTTTAATGGATTAATACTATTTTCAGTAAAATAGTATTAATCAGCATTTCAAAAACAGTGAGACCAGTTTTTAAATGCAAAAAGCTTCAACAGCGTGCTGAAATTCTTCATCTGGATGCAAAAGCAGGCATTTAAGACAGTATGACCGTTCAGTATCAGCATACAGACTGTGGCTGTCTCGTCAAGGAAGTGATTTTTGCAAACTGGGCCTTCTGTCTACTGATGCAGAAAAGGAAACAATTAACACATCTACCAGGATTTCAAAAAAGAACTTTTCCTGATAAACAATATTCACAGAAATAAATGAATTATCTAGACTTCTAATGGTTTAATTACATTTCCTTTTAACTAAATGAAATACCCTACGTATTTTCTCCATGTATATCTATGCATAGGTAGAATTCCACTTCGTTACAGTAAAAAATTATTTAAAAAATGAAAAGTGTACTTTCTGAAGTAGGGCCAAATCTGTCAAAGCTGTCTAACAAAGGCATACACCAGTACTGTATATAATCTAATCACTTTAGATGCTTCATACAATATGTAAGGAAAACACAGATCTATTCTCATTTAAGAACATGTTTCCCCATAAATGTCAAAGTATTTACGTATATTATAAAAAAGTAAATTCTGTTAATGACAGGAAAAAACTTCTGAAAAAACTAGACCATTCTGGTTCAACTTAAATCCCATCCCATCATCCTCCCACCCCCACCTTCAAGGGATTAAATATTAAAACTGATACAGACTAAGAACATGTCAGCTATGGCTAAGAGGTTACAGATTAAAAGTGGAAAATTTACATACACATATATATATACTCACACCTCCTGGAAACCCAAAGGCCATACACACCACCAGAATTGCTCCCGATTAGTCACAAAATTCAACCACAAGTTCAATTTTCAGTCTTCAAAAGGCACATTGCCTTGAGATAATTTCATCATCAAATACTATGAGGCATACACATGGAAAAAAACCCTCCCGCATTGTAAAAAGATTCCTTTGTTAATTCATTTGGACCACCAAAGAGCATTATTGTTCTCTCCCTATTATTCGTAACTGAAATGACCTTAAAATGTCTCATGAATGATCCTGTGATCTAGCAAATTTTATAGTGAAAAACTACAATAAGCAGTTGCAGTTAACTCTTAAGCATGTTAAAATAAAAAAGAGAAAATCCACACACAAGAAAAAAGAAAGTATTTGTATTCAATGTTCCTTACCCCCAAACTTGTATCAGTACTTTTTAGCTGATTTTGTTGTTTGGCATGTCCAGCCCGCAAAGCTCCCGCAGAAAGATTTGTTAAGGTCTGATGATAAGTCTGTGATCCTGAGACAACCGCTTCGGTACTCAATTGTTTATCTGGAGCATTATTTTGCCCTGGTATAGCTTGTCCAACAACGTGCTGATTCTGAAAGAACGGCAGCATGCCCATCCCTGCTGCTGCTGCTGCTGTTTGAATTGGAGTCAGATTAGATGCTGCAGTCAACCATAAATGGAGAAACTTTTCTGTTAGACAAGATTTATCAGTACATTTTGTTTGTGGTTTTTACTAAGTGATGAAAAAAACATTTAGAGATCTATGTTACAGCTGCCCAGAACACTGGATTCTGATGATAGTTTTTATTCTTTTACCATCCCAGGAGCAAACAACTCTATTTAAAGCTAATACAATAGAAGAAAACTCTTGACTTTTCTAAACATTCACTATGATAATAAGTTACTTAGTGTTTCCCTGTCACTTTCAAAAAACCTGTGAGCAACATCCTAGAGGATCCTGTATTGGAATAGAGGGGAAAAACCCCACCTCAACTGGCATTAGTAAAATTCTTTTTACAAATGAAAGAGCTAGAAAGTATTCTCCAAAATTAAAATCTAGACATTCAGAATAGGTTTCTCCCCCCACCGCCTGCAAGTTTTTCCTTGTTCCTGGTTACTATCATTCCTCAGACCACGTCTAGAACTGTAGAATACATGGCTCTCAGTGGAAGAAACAAAAAATATGCACTAAGCAGTATCACAACTGATCTTTCCTCATAAAAATTGAGGGCGTCACTGGCACAGAAATTTGGATTCAAAACTGACATCCGTCACAGACTGGATGTTAAAGCTCTATTGCTTAATTAAATGAATGCAAAAAACCTATTTGCGGTGCCTCTTCAGCTACTCAGATTTATCTGCTTTGAAACAACAAACCCCCAAATTTTGGTCCTAAATAAAAACATATTCCAAGTGTACTAAAAATGGTAGTAACTGAGCAAGCAGAATATTTAACAACCTGCAAATATTCAACCAATGCAACAGTGTACTCTTTCTTCCCTGACAAACAGATGAGAGAAGCCAGGCAACAAGGCAAGGTATTTCAAGTTTGTTTCCTGCTTAAACCAGCAGGTTACATTCAGTTATATAGATATATAACTTGTTACCTTGCTTAACTATATAACGTGCATTATTGTCCAGCTCTCTGCCTATCTTACTGCTCAAGTGATAAGGTTCAAACATATTATTGCTTTTGCTAAAGTGGGAGAAAGTAAGGTGCATAATTTCAAGCTGAGCATTTCTACTGATTTGGCATGAAAGAAAATGTCATTTACACTTAAGAGCTTCTCCACGGGTTCCCATGCCTGAACTCACTGATGGCATTACCCCTATTCCCAGTACTGTCTGAAGCAGCATTGTTGGAGGTTCTCCCAGCAAACCCGGTTTCTATAATGAAGAATAGAAAACTGTGTAAATGATTAAAACAATCTGTCTGTAGGTATTTCTTATAACTTTCACATTCAGTTAATCTTTTTAGATATGCTAAACTGTTAAATTATACTAGAT
>VYZW01040341.1:6799-39280 GCA_013401315.1 Balaeniceps rex | reverse complement strand
TTTACTTTAGAAAATCTTAAAGATTTAATAACAAGTGTTGTCCTGGTTTATTTCTGAGCTTTCTGAAACCATCCTTGCAGAGAGAAGACTGTTCAATGTGCTACATTTTGAATTAACAAGTTAATCTATAGCTTCTTGCTGAAAGTGAGGGGAAGCAATTACTGGTATGCATTAGATCACTTTAATTTCAGGTATATGTTCAGATATATCTTCATTGGCCCAAAGAAGGACTGGGGTTTGGACAGAGAGAGTGAACCATGATTAGCCAAAGCAGCCCATGTTCCTTTTCGTCATGAAGTTTAATCAGTTACTAGCTTACATGACATTTTTCAAAAGCTATTCATTACTCTTAAAAGATGCTTGATTCTGTGACAGTGCTGGCTATGTTGTCTATTGTTGCTGCTTTTGCAGACAGGACGATACTCATTCATGTGTCATATCCAAGAAGATGCCATTAACAGAAGTCCCAGATTCAGTAGTTTGATCCAATATGAAAATGACTGATGTTGACCTACGTAAATGATACAAATCAATTAACAAGAGTTTTCCACTTATTCTAGAGCATGGGTGACCTGCCACGAACAACCATAATGCTGTCTTATGCAGAGCAGCATTTCTGTTTGCATTTTTTTCTAATTTCTCCCTGGCAGAAATGTTTCTTGCCTAGGATTGTTATAAATCAGGTATTCTTGATTGCTGGGATTTGCCTCACTTGTGGGATGAGAGTTTGTAAAGGTAGGGCATAGGTTCCCTCCTCCCCCTGGAAAAGAAGCAGAGCATACTGCTATAGCTGGATATCACTCCTGCCTTTTCTCCATAGTGTCTGCAGAATTTCTCAGTGCTGCAGGGCATTTTCAGCTGTGTGTCTGAGTGCTGCTGGAGTTGCCACCTCATTTGCCTGGCTGGTGACCAGACCTGCATCCCATTATCCTTCCTGGTCCCTTCCCTCACAGCATCCTCAGAGCTCATTTCTAATGATCTCTTACTTCTGTCCTCCTTTTGAGTCCCAGGGTAAGTGAGGAAGAAGAGAAATTAATGGAGATGAAGCTCATTTTTAAAAAATTAGGAACTGCTAATGTACGTGGTGGAATAGTGCAGCGTAAATTTCTAGGCTTTACAAACAGGGAGGGCAATTTGGTTTATCTTGTTCTACTCCTTTTGCACAGCCATGAGCTACTTTGGGTGCACGGTGTTTTCCATGGTTACCTAGTGTTTTCTTAGCACATGTCCCACTCCTTGGACCTCATCATCAGATGTAATTTATCTCACCGTGCCACACCATTACTGAAACCCATTTACCTGAGTCTGAATTTAGTCATTAGTCTATAAATTTCTGGGTTTTCTGGCTGGGTGAAGAGTATATCATGAAAAATATGAATTATTTAGAAATAGAATTTTGGAAGGGAGCAGGTAGGAAGCACCTGTGACTGGGAGAAAATAACAGTCTTCTCCAGCTATTGTTTCAATTAGCATTTTATATTTCTCCAGCACATGTGAATCATTTGGTTGCGCTTATAGCGCAAGGTCATTTTGAGGTAAGCACCAGAGCAGAAGTGTTGTGTGGTGCCTGTGGAGGTGCCTTAAGAGGGGAAGCAGGAGTGTTGCATGTTATGGTTATGGCATGACTATTTGGAATGAATATTAGCNCAGCCCATGTTCCTTTTCGTCATGAAGTTTAATCAGTTACTAGCTTACATGACATTTTTCAAAAGCTATTCATTACTCTTAAAAGATGCTTGATTCTGTGACAGTGCTGGCTATGTTGTCTATTGTTGCTGCTTTTGCAGACAGGACGATACTCATTCATGTGTCATATCCAAGAAGATGCCATTAACAGAAGTCCCAGATTCAGTAGTTTGATCCAATATGAAAATGACTGATGTTGACCTACGTAAATGATACAAATCAATTAACAAGAGTTTTCCACTTATTCTAGAGCATGGGTGACCTGCCACGAACAACCATAATGCTGTCTTATGCAGAGCAGCATTTCTGTTTGCATTTTTTTCTAATTTCTCCCTGGCAGAAATGTTTCTTGCCTAGGATTGTTATAAATCAGGTATTCTTGATTGCTGGGATTTGCCTCACTTGTGGGATGAGAGTTTGTAAAGGTAGGGCATAGGTTCCCTCCTCCCCCTGGAAAAGAAGCAGAGCATACTGCTATAGCTGGATATCACTCCTGCCTTTTCTCCATAGTGTCTGCAGAATTTCTCAGTGCTGCAGGGCATTTTCAGCTGTGTGTCTGAGTGCTGCTGGAGTTGCCACCTCATTTGCCTGGCTGGTGACCAGACCTGCATCCCATTATCCTTCCTGGTCCCTTCCCTCACAGCATCCTCAGAGCTCATTTCTAATGATCTCTTACTTCTGTCCTCCTTTTGAGTCCCAGGGTAAGTGAGGAAGAAGAGAAATTAATGGAGATGAAGCTCATTTTTAAAAAATTAGGAACTGCTAATGTACGTGGTGGAATAGTGCAGCGTAAATTTCTAGGCTTTACAAACAGGGAGGGCAATTTGGTTTATCTTGTTCTACTCCTTTTGCACAGCCATGAGCTACTTTGGGTGCACGGTGTTTTCCATGGTTACCTAGTGTTTTCTTAGCACATGTCCCACTCCTTGGACCTCATCATCAGATGTAATTTATCTCACCGTGCCACACCATTACTGAAACCCATTTACCTGAGTCTGAATTTAGTCATTAGTCTATAAATTTCTGGGTTTTCTGGCTGGGTGAAGAGTATATCATGAAAAATATGAATTATTTAGAAATAGAATTTTGGAAGGGAGCAGGTAGGAAGCACCTGTGACTGGGAGAAAATAACAGTCTTCTCCAGCTATTGTTTCAATTAGCATTTTATATTTCTCCAGCACATGTGAATCATTTGGTTGCGCTTATAGCGCAAGGTCATTTTGAGGTAAGCACCAGAGCAGAAGTGTTGTGTGGTGCCTGTGGAGGTGCCTTAAGAGGGGAAGCAGGAGTGTTGCATGTTATGGTTATGGCATGACTATTTGGAATGAATATTAGCAGGTTCTTTAAACATGGAGCCTCCTTTTCCTGCACACCCAGTGTTTACTAATGCAGTTGACTTGCAGAAATGAAGCTAAGGCCATGGAACTGGATAATAGAGGAGCTGCTTGATAGACAGTCAGTGGAAATTCCTGGTGGAAACTAAAGCAGGTATAGAAGCAATAAACTAATGGGAAACACTATGCTGCTAATGAAAGAGAAAATACTGATGAGGGAGCGTGAAGGGGGATTATTACTGAAGCATTCACACTTCTTTGCAGAGCTCCTGCTTTTATATTCAGATTACTTGATGATACGCTGACTCATAGAGTTTGCAGAGTTACTCTTTTCCGTGGTATGAAACTAGCAGGTGATTTCTTTCGTTCGTTCTTTTTTTTTTTTAACCAACTGTTTCCAAAGGCTGTCTTTCTTTGCTTATAGTGAACGTCCTAGTTTTAAATTCAGTAGTGTAAGGCATCCGTCTCCGTCTTTTACCCCTGCCTACACTGAACTGTGTGGCTTTTTGATGTTGAAAAATGTATCTCACACAGATTGCAGCTCACAGTTGGTAATGAGGAGGAGTTATTGTCACCGTGCTATTCTAATGTCTCAGTACGCTTTCTGTAATGTGAGAGGATTATTACTGATGCTCTGCTGGCTCTATTCATTGTTGTGAATGAATTATGCTTTTAAGCTGGGCATTAGCCTAAAAATACCTTCAGTAACTTAAGTGGGGATTATTATTAGTGAGCATGTTTATGGTTGTTCTTAAGAGCCCACCAAGAATGGAGCCCCATTGTGCCAAGCACTGTATGCAAGGTGCTCTCTGCCCCAATGAGGGTCTGTCTAAAAAGATATATTTAGGGTGGGGCCAGGGATAAAGCATACAAACAGGGTGATTTCACACAGCAGATACTTTTCTGCTAAAGAACGTAAGAAAGACTGACATCTTTTTCCTTCTGATATTCTAGTTTGTCTGAGGAAAGGAGACCACCTCTCCCCTGTACTGTTCTGGGTTTATGTGGTGCGGGGTAGAGTCCTCCCACCAGATATCTTAATGGTTGCTTGCACTGCTCCTATTAGCTGCAGCTTTGTTTGCTCTCTGTGGACTTCCCTCGGGTGTCACAGGCTTGTGGGGTGAGGGATAGTGGGGAAGCAAAGGCAGCGAGTGGTACCATGCAAGTCCAGCTCTGTGTTTTTCTCTTCAAGTTTGTCACGGTCTTTTAATGCTGAATTATTGAGCATTTGAATCTGGATGTGCATTTCACCATAAACAGAGCATTTTAGAGAACAAAGTGAGAAGTCCAAGGCATTGCTGTTGGATGGCTTATGGGGAAAGCTGTTGGGAGGAAACAACACAGACTAGTCCGTGTGCTTTCTCATTTGCAAAGATTCAGTTGCTGTCTTATTTCTCCCATCATAAAATTGTCTCTCTGAGTTTTCCAGGTGGATGCATCACAGGGGCTGGAATGTAGCCTGACAGGTAGAAATCAAAAGCAGCATGTCTTAGTGATGCTTTGTCAGCTGTGAATAACAAGAAACGTTTGGGGGTTTGTTCTGAAAATCCAGATGCCATCCATTGTCAGCTCTCAGCTTCTGCTGCCCTGGGCAAACCTCATAATATGTCATGGGCAGAACGTTTGCTGTGCTGTGTATTTTGCTCCTACAGTCATTTGCCTAATCTGTCTGTATGGCAACTCTAAATCAGGTGTCAGCTTCTGTCTGGAATGAAATCTCTATTGCCCTTGTAACCTGAAATCCAGAGGACAACAGTGAACATGTTCTGTGGCTACCAGGATGATTTGTGCTTAATTCTTAACAATTTAGGTGACTAATTGCATGAAGTTAAAAAGCAAACACAAACTCTCTAGAGCATTATGTTTTTGCGTAGTGATGCTGATAAATAAACTGACAGTGGAGAAGATGGGACCTGCAGCAGTTAGTCAGAGCTTGGTAGTGACCTCCCCACCCCCAACGGCCGTGAAGTCTTGGTGCGTATAATGGATAGCCTGTCCCTTTTCCAGTCAAGCGTCATTTCCAGTACAGTCTGTGAGCAATGGTCTAAACGTATGTTACTCTGGTGTGTGTATGTTTGTCTATGTATATGTATGTTTATATATGATATGGAATTACTTAGCCTGAATATTTTAGGATTTTTGTTTGATACAGTGATATATGTGACAATATATAGATCTATCCATTGTAATATCAACACTTAGAGGTTTATATAAGTGTTGCATGCTGCAATACACTTACGCTTGTATCACTGGGTATTAAAAAGTATACCATGATTTTGCTTGACAGTGCACTTTATAATATATTATAGGAGTAATACTTTACCAACCAAATACTCTATGATACTAATTTCTTCTGCTTCTGTTCCTCTTTCTTTTAAACCTCTGAACTCAAATACCAAAAGGAGTGGCTTCACCACAGGACTCCCTTCTCTTACTGTGCTTAAGATAGGTTGTATTCAATATTCGGTAAGCTCCTTGTAATTTAAATCCAAAAGATACCTCTTTAGAGACATAACAAAACAAAAGTTTTGCTCTTCAAAAATTACATATCAATGAGCTAGTGGTAAGATGTTAATTAGAGTAACCTTTCGAACTCTAATCTTCAGCTGATAAGAATGGGAGATAAAACAATGAAATGCGGGATAGTGCCATGCAATTTCTCCAGGTAAAGATCACTAACGTTTCTGACAAGGCTTTGATGCTGAAATGCTGCTTCACTTGTAGTAAACACCCAAGTGAAGCAAATACTCGACCTATCTGACAGGCTATGAATGCTTCCATTAGCATGGCATAATTCTAATGCATTTAGCATGTATGTTTAATGCTAAATGCATTAGCACTTAATGTCAGGAGCTCCAGACCTGCTAGAGTCAAGGGGTTAACACAAATTAAGAATTGCAAGAGAGATTTGTCACTCTTTATAGCTCTGTGTTAGAAGTCCTAATTTCATTACTGAAGCTCACTCTGTAAGAAAAGAGTATTATTTTTGTGTTAGGCTCTTTTTCTTTCTTTTGAAAGTAAAGACCAATTACCCTGCTAGCATTTGCTACCACAGTGACACCTCCTGAGAAGCCCCGCTGTAACATCATGTAAATATATATAGTAATATAATAAAACCTGCAGAATGTTACCTAAGAAAATTTAGCTACCCAGTTTAACTAACAGACTGATATTACAAAATCAAGTCTGTAACGGACACCTATGGTTAAAGGTGGGCTTTTGTTTTGTTTAGCCTCTCTAAAACCAGAACATTTTGGACTTCAGTTGCATGAGAGTGAGGCCAACATGTGAAACACAGCAACCCAGGCCACAGCTACAGGGAGCTTTCCCTCAACATCCAATGAGGATTAAGCAGCCCTTGACCTTTCCACTTGACCTTGTCCCTCTTGATATTTCGGCACAGCTGTGCAGTGATCCTCATTGGGGATCAGCCCAGGTGAAAAATAACATGGGAGGGGAAACTGGTACAACAGAGGAGTTGGCATAGAGGCTGGAATGACCACAGAGGAATGGGCATCAGATTTGCCATATTGCTGGTGATTGCTTAACTGCACAGAGCTTGCTTTATTATTCAGTGTGCAATGAGGAAGATGCACCTCATCTCTTTTACAGCACTGCAAAGCAACAGTGCTTCATTGCCTTAATAGTAATTTCTTCTAGCAGTAGTAGTGTTAAAGTCAATGGGACTGCAAACAAAGCATAAAGAATATGCCAGTCTTGGTAGGGTCAGGATGAAGAGCAGTTACGTTGATTGACCTCAGGAAGAAATTACTTTAAGTTATTTTAATCATAACTTGTATTTAGATTAGTGGGATTTATGCTAATTGGCATTTGTATGTCACCCTCATTCTTGAAAAAGTTTTAGAAATCTTAAAAACTTCAGCTTCTCACAGTGGTTCAGTGAGATGATGCTTGACTCTTCCTTGCAGGAAGGCAGTAAGGGAAATGTTTGCTCACCCATCGCCAGTGTGTCAGGGCCCAAGTGCACCAGCAGGTCTTACTTGCACTGACCAGGGGCCTCCCTGCAGGCACCTGCTGCCCCGGGCTCCATTTCAGCTCATCCCTGGTCCTTGCTGAGCAGTGACAGAGGTGAGTCCAGTGGTGGAAGCTGAAGTACAGAGGTAACATGGCAGGAAAGAAGGCTTTGTCTGTCATTTGGTTCCTGTTCAGAGACCTTTGCTCTGTTTTCCTTGAGGGCAAGTTCTTGTGCTTCGTACTTTGCTACACTTAGAGTGTTTTGCTACTGACATCACCTAGATGCGCGGGTATACTTTACATGGCATATCTGGACTCATAGCTTGTGGGCCGGGTCCAGCCTGAGGAATATTTCTATGTGATTTGCTACCTTTTCCCCAATGAAGGAGTAAATGCTGCTATAAGAGTAGACATCTCCTCTTGCACCCTCCATCTGCCTTTAACATCTCCTGCTGAGATCTGGAGGTGGATCTTAGAGGGTCTGATCCTACTTTTGTCACTCTGTGAAGGATTGCCTCAAGATCCCAACAATTTGTTTCCTTCTGTCACTACATCACTTCCCTGCCCCAGTGTCTCCCACCTGCGGTCTTATTTCTCCAGCACACGCACGCACCAGTAATGAGGCTGGGGGTACAACTGTGGCTTCAGAGGGGACCAAGCATTCATCTTGCTAACTAAAAGGATAAACAGTGTATATCCATTTCCTTTTCAGGCATGCTGGGATTCTTAACCTTTCAAAGTATTCTTAACATCTGCTCCTTTCAAGAAGCATGCATTGTTGCTAACATGCCAGCATATTCCTAGGGTTATGGCTACGAGAACAAGTTACTACAGAGAAAGATGGAGAAGGGTTTTACTGCAAGGTAAGAGCCAGCTGTGGAGCAGCTAACACGCTGTAGAGCTGCACTCCTTTACCCTGCAGCAGTTTGTTCATGCAGCTGTACCCTAGCACTAGCCTCATTAACCCTGCCGTGGCCTCAGAGTACATTGCTATCAAATGAGACAGTCCAACATTTTCTGTGTGTGGAAGAGCTTAAAGCGGTTTTCCTACACCTAGTCTGAAAACCAGCCATGTGATCAGTTATAAGCTACATGCTGGACAACATGGTGTTAAAATGCCTGTAATCTAAGATGTATCAATAATAGAGCCTAAACTGACTATAGGCAGTATGTGAGCATTGAGCATTCCTCTGCTTATGTTGAATTGATTGCAAGGTATCATTTTAAATTAAGGGGAAAATCCAGTTAAAAATGTATTCCTGGGAGGAAATCAGCACAAAGTGTCTACTGTTAAAGTGTGCCTTGATTTTAATTTTTTTGGCTTTCATTTCATGAAGTGTTAGATAAGTGGATAAGCAACAGAAATTAGATGATAAAGTTTTCTGTGTTCTGCATTTACATTTGGGTAGCAATTCCAGATGAGAAAGAGAGCCCTGTGACTTGACACGTACCTTATGCTGGCTACCATGGTGTATTCTGAGAGTCTGATTTAGTTGATTTTGGATGAGGTGGAAATTAGTTAACAGACACCAACATGCCTTCCCCATGAAAATCTGAGTGGCGAGGTAGGATGGATCTCTGGCTCTGCCACCAAAAGGATCAACATAATGAATAGGAAGCAAGGGTAACTGCTGATATGAAATGAGACAGAAAGCTGGAGCTAGCAGGAGTTTTATCCTCATTCTCTAATAAGCCCTGTGGTATGTGGCATCAATAGGACATCTCCAGGACAGTCTCCTGCAGTAGGATGGAGGTGAATGTCTAGGATATGCAGGTGGGGGCAGGAGCTGCAGCTTCTTAACAATCTCTGGAAATGCAAAGGTTTTTGTCAGGCCTGAGGCTTCCCACTGCACCTGGCCTCTGGGAAGTGTTATAACTACTCCTCAGCTGGCCAGCAGTGGAGGTCACTGCTTTCACTCTCAGTTTCTTCTCGGACCTTGCATTTTATTTTGGTCTAACCTTGGTTCTCTCTCCATTCCCCTGGTATCTACTTCTGGCCGTTAGGCTGCCCTGCTAATGCCTTGACTGCAATGATCCCTAGCCTAGCTGTGCTCTATAAAATGAGACCTTTTCTTCCTCATGCATCCCTGTTTTAGCACACCTTGAAACTGAAGAGAGTGATGAATTGAGCTCAGGCTGTACCTTGGGAAGAATTACAGCTGTCTGAACAACCATGCATGCCAGCTAGTATTTTCCTCTGTACTTTGCCATTTCAAAGTGACATTTGCTTCATCTAAGCACTTATATTAAAATCATGCATCTCAGTAACCCGTGTTTATTAGTCTATACAGCATTTGTAAGCTCCAATCATAATGTGTTTTACTGTGGTTTTGGCAGAGTCTTGCTTATAGCTGTTGAAATATTTGAACATTGTTAAAAAAAACCCAACCAAACAAACAAAAACCCAAAAACCAACCCACCAAAACCTGGTAAAATTGCTGATTTCATAGGTGCTGTACCAACTATATAAATAGTCCTCTGTGTCTCAGGGTTTTTTCATCTATGACCTCCCCAGTATAAATTTCAATAGACAAATTTAGAGCTCAACACAAAAACAAATTACTTGCTGTTTATAAAATGCATATATTTGTGTTTTAAATGAGTGTAATGGATGTAATCCAATAACACTACTATTGTCAGGATCGCTTTCCTTTTCTTATTAAAATTACATATACATTTAAAATAGATTTATAACTGCCTATTTCTATATCCAAGCAAAATCTGGCATTTCACTAGCTGTGCCTTTGATAGTTAAGACTTCTGTAGGTGTTTTCATGCTTTCTTTGTGGTTAGTGGAAACAGACAATGTTTATTTTGAAGGTTCTTATTTTTAGCATCTGCAGCTAAAAATGTGTCTACTCAGTTGTGTCAGTGTCACCATCGTCATTCATTAAAAATACATATAGATTGAATGAAAACTTATAGATTAATTTCATTTTTTCATGCTTACACCAAATATTCTAACTCCAGGTTGAATTTTGCTTCTAAAACTTGAGTTTATCAGATAGCCAAGAAAACACTAAGTTACCTGTGACTTTACTGATGCTCGCTTGTACTGTCACACCTACCAGTGATGCATGTGCTTGGCATGGCCAGCTCTTCCAAGGGTGCCTCCCTCATGGGCTGCTTGGTCCTGCTGGTCACTGCTGGCACTCTTGGGTGCTGCTGTTTGTTCAAGGACTAATGGGGGAGCAGACTTGCTTAGACTTGTCCAGACACTCAGCTCAGCTTGAAACTGGCTTAACAAACCTTTATTAAAGTCCATGTGATAGAGAGCAAACATAACCCTAGGGACTTGGGATCAAGCAGATGGAAAGCAGTTTAACCCCAAAACAGTTCCAGCTAGAGTTCCTCTTTATACAGATAATCCTCTTATGCATCCACCTATTTCTTATCTCACTAAGTGGTTGAATATTTTATTTATTTGCAAAGTGTGCATGCAGGCTTCATTTATATTGCATGCACTGTGTGTTCGGTGCATACTATATGTCTTTATATGCTGTGGCTGTACGCTTCCCAGTCTGTATCTTTTCATCCACATGACATCACAATGCCTTGTACAGACCTTTGTTAGTCCTCACACAGCTGATGTTCACCTTGTTAGCCTGTCCTGCAGCTGTTGATCAGTCTCTCTCAAGCTCCCTTACTTTTCTAGCTGCACAGCTACCATGATTAGACTGCATATTCTTAAGACCTTCACAGAATTGTTCTAACCTGTGCCAGGAATGACCCAAAGAAATTGTTGGGACTGTTTTCTTCCCTGTTTTCAATAATCTGTTTGCAGCATGTGCATCTTTGTATGCACAAGTCTTTTTGGGGTCAAGGCCTCAATGGTGTCTTCCAGGTTCATCCAGCATCAGCTTGAATGAATTACTGCTTTGTGCAATCACTAAACAGAGAAGGTAGTATGTTCTGGTGGAGCAGAACCTCATGGGCAGTAATTAGACTTAGCATCTGTAAATTACTTTGCAAACCACATCTGAAAGGTGCTAAGAAGCACCTCTACAGGGATTATTAATGCATACAAATAAAATTAAATTTTGAATGCTAAATAACTAAACAAAACTCAAAGACAGATATTAAAGGTGTTCTAGAAAGGCTATAAATCAGTTGCAGCCAGTAGGTTGGAACAGAGTGTGGAAGTGCTAGAAACACATCTGTCATCAGGGTAGCTGTAGCAACCTTATTGCCTGACTGCAGAAAGAGAAGCTTTGATCACAGCTGTCACTGAAGCACTAATTTCTTAAAAACTGAGTTAAAAGCCAGTATAAAGTTTAAAAAAGAATGGAAGGTTATGACTTTGAAAACTTGTTTCAAATGTTGATTTTTCTTTCTTTCTTAGTAAAATGTATTTTAATGAAAGTAATTTAAGGCCCCTAAGATTTTGAATTTGTAAGTTGATTTCATCCTTTTTGTCTTGCTTACCTGTTGACCTCATTTCATCAGCTATCTAAATGTAATATTTCTTTAATTAGTGAATAGTGACTAACATTGGGGAACTGGAACTGCTCAGATTGTATTACATAATGCTGTAAATCAGGTCAAAACAGTATGTGGATACAGAAAAGAAATTCTGCTTGTCAGGTGGGTATTTACCCTGATGTTTTAATTCAGGTCAGTGGTAAGCTTTTAAGGTAATCTCTCATTCACCGCACTGTGGTTCTTGGAGTGCACAAAGTGAACTTCTTTAGTATGAAACCAAGTCAGAAGATGCTCCAGGAGTGCACCTAATCTGTCTGGTAGTGGACACCTAGCCCACTTAAATCAAGCTCGGGCTAGTCTGAAATAACTCCCCCTAAATGCAGGGCCCTCAGCACAGCTGCTATGCTCTGCAGATCTGCTCCTATCACACTCAGGTAGCCTTGATTGCTGTGTTGCATGCTCTGCCTTTACTCTCCACCTGGTAAAGGAGATGTTAAGATTGTGGGGTATTTTTCTTAC
The DNA here is from genome assembly GCA_013401315.1 of Balaeniceps rex. NCBI lineage: Eukaryota > Metazoa > Chordata > Aves > Pelecaniformes > Balaenicipitidae > Balaeniceps > Balaeniceps rex. The sequence goes on along the minus strand of VYZW01040341.1, from coordinate 27,344 downwards.
TGTGGACATTCTCTGAACCTGTGAGGTTTTTATGGCATTTCAGCCCCATGCAAAAAGGGAGCATGAAGACTTGTGATTAGAGAAGAGGGAGGGGAATAAGCCTGTGTTTATTCCTCACTCCATTGGCCCTGGAGAAGTCCAGAGCATCGTAACTGAAGTCAGAAAAGTCCTGATGTGAGGAACATATGATTGTACTTACTTCTTCACTTTGAAGTCGGGAGAAATGATTTAAGAGCTGGCTGTGAAAGTAGATGTAGACATAAAGATAGACATAAAGAAATCATTCTGACACCGCTGCTTCCTAAAGAGAACTGGGAGCTGGGAGTGAGTGCTTTAAAGGATCCTATGAAGTGATGGTTGTTTTTGAAGCTGTTCTTCAAACTTTTCTGCATTTTTGCCAAGGCCCTGTATAATAAACAGTGCATCCATGATAAATTATACCTTGGTGAAATATTAGCAAATCAACTGATCAGCTTTGGTTTTAACTTCTTCTTCTAGATACAAACCACCTACAGCTGTACATGGAATTGCACATGTTGTTTGTGTGAAGTTTGTGTGGTAACAGTGATAAACTAGAAGAAGATGAGCGTTATCCTTGCATCCATTAGCTCATGTTACTCCACTAAAGCATCTGGAGAGAAAGCGATAATTCAGCTATAGGAAAGAACTTGGTTAGAAGCATGGAGAAATTGGACTGACTTCTGATCTGACTTGATACGACTATGCAACCTCACTTCTTGTGAAGCTGCAAGCTGTTATGTCTGTACAGGCAGGTGTCTGCTGTCTCTGCTAATTCCCTGAGCTAGGTGGCCATGAATCAGTGCTGCTTGTTCAGAGACATGAGGCCACAAACAAACCCTATACCAGTAAGTCCTGTCTCTCCTCTGCAGGCTTGTCCCAATACTGATATGCATCTGTCGTGGTTTAGCCCCAGTTGGCAACTAAGCACCACGCAGCCGCTCGCTCACCCTCCCCCTCCCCGGTGGGATGGGGAGAGAATCGGAAGGGCAAGAGTAAGAAAACCCATGGGTTGAGATAAGAACAGTTTAATAATTGAAATAAAATAATAATAATAATAATAGTAATACTAATAATGATAATAATAATTGTAATGAAAAGGAGAACGAGAGAGACAAACAAAACCCAGGGAAAAGAAAACAAGTGATGCAACCGCTCACCACCCGCCGACCGACACCCAGCCAGTCCCCGATCAGCGATCGCTGCCCCCCGGCTAACTCCCCTCGGTTTATATACTGAGCATGTCGTCATATGGTATGGAATAGCCCTTTGGTCAATTTGGATCAACTGTCTTGGGCTGTGCCCCCTCCCAACTTCTTGTGCACCTGGCAGAGCATGGGAAGCTGAAAAAGAAAGCCCTTGACTAGCCTAAGCACTACTTAGCAACAACTAAAACATCAGTGTGTTATCAGCATTCTTCTCGTACTAAATCCAAAACACAGCACTATGCCAGCTACTAGGAAGAAAAGTAACTCTAACCCAGCTGAAACCAGGACAGCATCTTTGGGGCTGGTCTGCCTCTCCAGGCTTGGAGTGCAGGAAATACTGTCTGCACCTGAGAGCATGCGCATGTAGAAGCCGAACTGGAACCCAGACTTGAGATAGAGCCTTATCTGATCCTGCCTTAGTTTGATATATTAACATGAAAAAATGTGAGAGACCAACATATTCCTCCTTTAGGGTCGTCTTGTATTTGGTTCTGTGTTTTAGCAAAAGTATCTTGGTCTAGAACGAGCTGGCCTCCCACTTAAATCTGGGGCAGATGGGAGGGAGCTGAGTTTTATGATGGGAGGTAAATAGAAGGGTAGGGACCATGAATTTAGATTTTTAAAAAAACCAAACAAAATGAAACAAAAAAAAAAGATGCTTACATTATCTGTCTATCCTCAACTCTGAAAGAAACATAAATTTTTAAGCCTTCATGTTCGTATGTCAAATTCAAATTTTCTAAAAAATAATTGACTGCTCTGGTTACTCAGAGGTTTCAGCTATGCCACGTAAATGCAGGAAGTGTGAACAAATTGCTACATCTTTGGTAACAATTTGCTACTGGATGAGAGAAATGACCTCCTTCAAGGGTTGGTTTATTTTGATACTTTGCTTATCACTGTTGACTTGTAGGTGAGCATCAGGCTGAGAAAGAGTTAACTGTGTTTGTTAACTGAGCTAGAAATACATGAAACAAAATAGAGAATCACTTGCATTTATAAATGTTGGATTCACCTGTACTTTGAATGTTGATTGGCTCTTGGTAGTATGTTGGAATAAGGAAATGAATGCTTGGAAATAGTGAAATCATTATCAATAGAATGAATGGTATAAACCAAGATACTACATGGGAGAAGGGCTGAAATGTATGGTGGTTAAACAAAGCTGTTTGCATTTGTACTTGGAGGTAAGGAAGTGTTCAAGGGAAAGAAGACTTATATGGGTTGGTTTTGTATCCAGTACTTAAGATTTGGCTGTGGGGTTTTTTGTTGTTGTTGTTTTACCATTCTCAAATGATAATGATGAGAGGTATTAGGATATGTTGTTTTGAACTGAGATTTCATTGTCTTGAACTCAGGACAGTATAACATTCTGGCTAATGTGTTAAGTGTTACATCTCTTATCAGGATGTCAGACCTACTAAAGTAAGCACATATCTTCTGGATTTGAATATGTGTGAATCCTAGATAATGCTACAAGTGAATAAGTGTGGGAGAATCCATCTTAAGTGACATCTCATTTCTGCCTTTCACTTAGTTAAAGCCAATAATAGGCTGAATAAGGAGCAGATGTAAGCTCAGATATGCTGCGTTAGTACTTATAGTGCTTATTCAGTGGTACCAGTTGTATGAATATGTGAAAGCTCTGAAAGATCTTCTGAATAACACCCATGCAGGTTAGCTGCTATCATATCCTGATATCATATCTTCAGAACAGGACTGTGAGCGGAACAGTTTTTCTATCCTTGAAGACTTCAGAATTTCAGACTTCCAGTGCTCGTGCACCATTGGCGCTGGAGGGTTTAGCATTTCTTTCATGTGTGGGGGAAATAGAAAAAGCTCAACCAAATTTCCAGAGACTTGGAACCTCCTCCCATTCCTGTCCCAGAACAGGTAACATCCTGACTGACTGTTGTGATAACAGAATTTATTTAGATTTGATTTTTTTCTGTTGGGGGGTGGGAGGGACGGGACACAATTACTAATTTGAAAAGATTATAAAGCTTCTAGCTTCACAGGTATCTGCTATTGTATGAACCACTCCGGTGGTTGATTTGCAAAGGGTAAAAGCACTGATCTGGGGAATCTAGTAGCAGAGATGTGTAAAGTTAATCTCATGTCTTCTTCAGTGTATCATTATCGCAACAGTCACTGTATGCAGCGCGGCTAATGCTTTGAACTATCTAGGCAATCACGTATTATGCTGCCACAACCACAACTCGAAATACAGATCCATGCCTAATAACAGTAACTACTTTCATATATCTTGCATGATACATTTCTGTGCTGTAAATACAGGCTGGAAGATACAGGTTGGGGGGAGAAGGGAGTGAAATTTTCTTTGAGAAGTCTTTTTTCATGTTTGCTTGAACAAAGGGGTTTAGCAAACACTGAGGAAGGGAAATTGCCTTTCCTCTGAAGATTAGAGAAATCAGCATTTGTTTAAGTAATCTATCGTGCTATGCTGTAAAACCCCTCTACCTTTCATGAAAGGAATGGGAAACGAAAGGTTTGCATTTTAGGATGTACTATTCCAATGTCTACCTGCTGTTACAGAAGTACAGACATGACTATATCTCCAGTGGTGTATCCTGCCCTTCTTTTTAAAGACAATTAAGGAGTGAATTTTCTGGGGCATATCTGGAGAATCTAAAATATTGAAACTGTTACCATACTGCCCTCTAAAACATCAAATGCTTTTGGTCAGTGCTTGGTCCTTGAGCCAGAGGCTACCTTGTAGGAGCAGGTGAATGACCTCCAACACAGGGGCATGTGTGGAGATCCCAAAGCCAGGTAGCTCCTTTGTCTCTGTTCAGAGGTGCCAGCGACTGGAAGCTTGACTGGAATCCATCCCAGCTGGGAAAAGGGATTTTCCTGAGGTGCCAGAACAAGGAGGAGACACTCCCTGGCTGACAGCAAAGCACCCTGATTAGATGGTGCCTCAGCAGTCTCTCTCCCTTCTGTGGGCTGAGAAAGGGGTTTCCGGCTGATGGATTTTTTTTCTGTCTGGGAGAAGGAGTAGGAGCTGGAAGAGCAGTATACATAGCTTTCATAACTGACCCCACTCTGAGCAGGATGCTGGACTATGTGACCTTCTAAGGTCCCTTCCAACATGAACTATCCTACATCCCAATAAAAAAAAATCATTTGGTGACCCTGCCTGGGAGCCTCTTCCCTCCCCCTGACATTTTTCCTTCTGCAGGTGTGGACATTAGAAGCTACTGGCTCTGTAGGAGCAAAGTTTCTGTGTTAACCTGAACACCTGGCCTTGCTTGAGATATTCAGCATTTCTTCATTTATACTTATTCTAGATGAGATGTAGAGCACAACTGAACCTCTACTCTGTCTTAACAGATCACTTGCATTTCTGGAAAGATCCTGAAATTCAGAATATGCTAAGTTCATGTTGCCCTGCCCACCCTGTGAATATATATTAAGACTGTATTGTATGTGAAGAAGGACCTTGTCCTGAGTTTGTCTTTAGGGTTTTCATTTCAATTGGCTTGCTGCTGAATAGTTCTTCCTTTTTTTGATTCAAGCCTGGGAGGGAGGGTTATTTGGTAAGTTTAGCAATAGCTGTGTAAGCTTTATTTTTACTTAGCTGTGTTATTTCTTTCTTATGACTGTTGCAATCGCCTGCCATCTGGGGGCTTCTGGACCTGCTTCAATAAATTGTATTCTCTTTTCCTGTTGCTCTGAGGATTTGCAAAAGGAGGGGAAACCACATGGGTTATGTAGTGGGCTGCAAGCTGTGGAAGGAGCATTAGACGTATTTTACTTGTTTGTGCTTATGTAAAATTGTATGGTAAGTCACCACAAATGACAGCCAAGGAAGAAATCAGTGGCTAAGAAATTTTTATTTGACAAGTTGATACAATGTGAACAGGGAGCTGCTACCGCCCTTTCTGTTTTGCCTATAGTAGAGCATTGTTGCTGACCTTTATGAACGTGTGTGTGTTCTTGGGTGGATCAAAACGTTGTCAGGAACCATCCCTGAAAGTACTAAGTCGTGCCTGCCAAACATGCCACCTTCTGGAGGTGCAGTCATCAGAAGCTGCATTGGAGAGAAGTTCCCAGGAGACCCACTTGTATGCTATAGCCACATGTTTCTGGAAAATTCTTGCAGCGGAGTTCTTTCTTGTAAAAATCACCTCTTCCCACTCGCACGTTGCATCTGTGTTTTTTATAAATTGTTTACACCTTTCTTAGGAGTCCTTCTTTATAAATTTCTGTGTGAAGCCTCAATGTTTTGTACATCAATTTTCTTTCCCAAGAGACTGCAAAATGACTCAGACCAGCAGCCTTCTGTGATTTCAGCATCTGTATTTATGAGCTAGAGGATGTGTGATGCAACATTTCATTTTACTTTGCTTTTTGTTTTATATACTTATTTTCATTTGGCATATTACTCATTCGTCCCTTTTTGTAAATATACCATTGGTGCAGATTGCCTCAGACCAATTTTTACTTTCTTTGCTCTTTTGCCCTGGCTGATGGTCCCACTCAAGTAGTTTGTTGGCCTTACGGTCACCTTTGGTCTAACTGGCACATCGTTGTTCTATCAGCAATTCTCAGTTTCCGAATTGCCGTGTTGAATAACAGTAGTTTTGAGATTCAGCATTGTCAACTTTGACTGTTCCCTTGACCTCCTCATTTTCCTGGGAGGTTATTGGGATAGATATATAATGAGAGAATGTGTTAAAGGAAATGCTGTGCCATTCATTACTCTTGCTGTGAACCTTCATTTGTAAATGCTGGTTAACGGTAATGTAGCTGCTGTCCAATGTGCTCTCAGTTAGCGTATGTCATGCATGCAAAATAGATATGCCTTTCTTGCTTCACTGCAAAATAACTTACCATTTGCTATCTACTAGCACAGTAGTGAGAAACAAGCTGTCCTGTCCCCCTTTAAAATAATAATACATTTAATATGCAGGTGGACTGGTTCAAGTGGTTGGGTTAAAGAAATCTTTTTGTAAGAAGAAATAACCATACCAGGTACATAATTAGTGTTTGCTTTTTTTTAAAAATGAGTTTAATCCCAGGGTTTTGTCTTTTGGACCTTTTTTAAGAAATGTAGCTGTTCTCTTAGTGCTCTTACAACCTCCTGACTTGGTGCTGATGCTTTCTTGGAGAGCTAAAATTAACACAGCATCACCTTCAGTAGGTCCACAGGAATAATAAACACTAGAGTCAGGTCATCTCAGGTGTACTTATTCCTGATGGGAAATACTAACTGGTTGGTAGTGACTGTTTTACATATGATGACAGACCCCAGATGTGAAGAGTTTTCTGGTAGGCTTCATGCTTCTCTTTGGAGCAATTAGTCATCTAATTGAACTCTTGTTTTTTATTTGGAAAAAGCTACACATTGCACAAAGACTCTGTCTAAGATACTGTTGTGGTTTAGCCCCAGTCGGCAACCAAGCACCACCCAGCCGCTTGCTCACACTCCCCCCCGCGGTGGGATGGGGGAGAGAATCGGAAGGGCAAAACTCGTGGGTTGAGATAAGAACAGTTTAATAATTGAAATAAAATAATAATAGTAATAAAAATTGTAATGAAAAGGAGAAGAATGAGAGAGAGAGAGAAACAAACCCCAGGAAAAAGAAGTGATGCGTCCGCTCACCACCCACCGACCGATGCCCAGCCTGTCCCCGAGCAGCCATCACTGTCCCCCAGCCAACTCCCCCCCCAGTTTATATACTGAGCATGACATCATATGGTATGGAATAGCCCTTTGGCCAGTTTGGGTCAGCTGTCCTGGCTATGCCCCCTCCCAGCTTCTTGTGCACCTGGCAGAGCATGGGAAGCTGAAAAGTCCTTGACTAGGGTAAGCACTGCTTAGAAACAACTAAACCATCAGTGTGTTATCAGCATTCTTCTCATACTAAATCCAAACCACAGCACTATGCCAGCTACTAGGAAGAAAATTAACTCTATCCCAGCTGAAACCAGGACAGATACTTTAAGAATCTTACTAGGAGCATCAGAATTGTATGACCTTATATTTGGACCTCTAATATTACTTGAACATGTCATCTTTTGTCTTCTTTTGCTCAGTGACAGGAAAGTAAATGATATGCGGAATTGAGCCCCTAGCGAAAATTTGTCTTCTGTCAGTCTGTTCAACTTTTTAAGTAGCATTCTCTTTTGCCTACCTAACACTTGCACATGACAAGCAATGGGACCCTAATCCTTTTGCCCATTGTGTGTTCATGATTATACTGAGATCATCTACAAGTAGGTTCCACTGTACGTGTAGGGCCAGACTATCAGTAATTGATCACAACTCCAAAGACACCTGCTGGTAGTCTATTTATAAATCTAGTCCATATTGAGTGAAGTCCCTGGGGATAAAAGAGCTTTATATATGCAAAATATTCATTTTTCTTGTAAGTGGGGTAAAGCTGTTTCCATCTCAAGGGATGAAAAACCCTTGGGAGTGTTCATGGAATTGAGCCCATCTTTTAATGATCGTATCAGCAGAGTTGCCAGGCTGACATTTGATTATATCTGAACAGTGCAGTGCTGCATTACCACCTCTCCCAAATGGATGTTGGATTGCTTATCCATGCCTTTTGCAACACCCCGGCTGAATTAATTCAAGTATCCCTGGACTGCTTCCAACAGAGACAATTCACCGGTAACAACCAATATAAAAGTTTCCCTTCCAGGATTTTAACTCAGTCTTTGCATGTTTTGCTCATCCTGGGGTATGTTGTGCTGACTTACAGGTGCAGAAAAACAGAAAGCTGTATCTTGCCTTGCGGTGTGTGGGTTAATGCAGTCATTTTTGATCTTTAAAAACAAAGGTCTCAGCAGACTTACGGTCATGAGTAAAGTGAGTTTGGTGGCCCTGACCTCATCTCTAGTGAATGTTTGTCTGCAATATAAACCAACCACGTGGATTGGCATGGTTCATGGTGATTGGCAGTCCCCTGCTATATGAGATCCAGGGAAGGACTATCTGGGGGTGCTAAAGGCCACAGCTGAGGTGCATTAGCAGAGTTATATCAAAAGCTTGTTTCCTGTACATGCCTCATTTGGTTCCACTCAGACCTGTAGCAATTCATTATAATGAATATTAAGCACTTAGCAGTCTATTAAAGGGAGCTGAAACAAGAAAAATGTCATTCATATATGTTGCTGACCTTTTAGGGTTTTAGTGCACCTATACTGCTGTGCACACCATAGTTGCTATGCTGATTTTTATAAAGGTACAGCAGTATTTCCACCTTTAAACTGTTCATATTATAATTTCTGTAGCTCTAGGAGTCAGTACTGGCTGTTTACTGATGGTGCAGAAGGACTTAATACGACTGTGGCTCGCTCTGCATTCAGATAACTTATACAATCTCTCTGTTATTACTATTGTAAACTGTGTGGCTCTGCTTATAACTCATATGATCTGGACGCAGTGCACCTGTTGGGAAAACCTTCATTGCTTTCAGAATGAGCAAGCCTGAAAACCAGCTTTTCATCAGAACGCATCTTACTTCAAGAAGGCTGGGATTAGATCCAGTTTCAAACTTTACGGATAATGCTCCCATCTGATTTCTCTTTGTATCTCTGCCATTTCTATTGGCAGAGCATCAGGTCTGAAAGAGCCTCTGACCCAATAAATGCATGAATTATTTAAGATGTGAGTTAATTTTCTTTGGGCATTGTAACAGATTTAAACACAATACCAGCAGAGAGGACTGTTTTCTGGAATTCCTTTCAAGTATCTTTTAAACATTTTTAATATATTTGCATTACGGTCAATTAAAAGGAGCTGAAACAATGCTAGTAGTGGATTTCTTATTACTAATGCTTTTAAAATTCCTAGATTTGTGCTTCATGCTTGAGGGTATAACCTCACCACTAACTAATGAGAGCTAAGAAGAAGCTTCCCTACGGGCAGATTATTCCATAACTGCTATACGGCTGCTGGCTTGTCTCCCCAACTAAGGAAGGGCTAACATCTTGCCAAAGTCTCTTCCAACTTCTTCCCTTAGGGCATTGTTTATTAATTCAGACAAAAACCTCTGAGAGTAATGCAAAACAAAGCTGTTCCTTGAACACCACAGCCTTTGTTCCATGCCCTCCTCTTTATCTCTCTTCTGTGGGGCTAGTGGTAGAGGAAAACACCTCAGTGCATGTTCATCTCACTCCCTCTCAGTCTTATTTGAGCATCAACCATTCCCTTTCTATCTGGATCTCAAAACTGCGTGTGTTGGTCATGGCTAAAGGGGGCAGGATCCTGGATAGACAGCCCCTCCGTCTGGGCTAGTACACCAATTTTAATGTTCTTTTTTAATTATCAGTTGTAATAATGAAATGGATACCATAATGAAGGCACAAAAATGCTTCAGAGATGCTTCAGCAAACCCAGGGAGATATGGCTGCCTATCCAAAGACTCATTCAGACCCATTGTCACCCTTGGCTGTGACAACTGTACTTGTGTGGTCCAACGTACTGTCTCATGAGAGTAGTGTGACTATGGAAGCTGTCTCTGAAAATGCAATTAGATGACTTTGAAACAGCGAACAGAGATGGCGTGGGAAAGTCTCTGCTTGTGTTCGGATGGCAAGATCAGGACGAGCAAGTGGCAGATCTGGAGCCTCAGTGCAGCATTCTGGTCTGGCAGCCAGTGTGAAATGTGTGCAGTGAGGCAAGCTGGGAAAAGTACCTCTTCAAACCCAGAAATACACACAATGCCTAGAAATCTATTTTCATACCATTTTTTTGGCAAGTATTGTTTGATATGCAGCTTGTCTCCAACTAGGGATCACATTTATAGCAGGCACTCATGTCTGAAATTATCAAGAAAAAGAAGTGTAGTGCATTCTAATTTAATTATATAAATCACTTAAATTATTTATAAGGGCTGCTTCAAATCTCTGTTCTGAAAAATCTTTACAGACTGCATGTGATTTAGTATTAACACAACTGAGATGCAGAGGGGACATTAAGTGCTGCTTCTATTTTTTTTCATTTTGGAAACCACAAAGAAGTTGGTAATTGGCTCTTTAATAATGCTGTAACTGTTGATTTTTAACCTTATTTCAAAGCATGTTTGAATACAGAGAGCAATTCAAAAATTCTTGTGAGCAGCAGTTTTAGTAGCTACCATAGCAACAAGTAGAGGATCCAAGCCCTTTCTCCCCACTGGGGGCTAGAAAACCCCTGAAAGGACACTATCTGTAGACATTTAGATACAGTTTTGCTAACACCACTTGCATTAGGACAAGTCTCTAGGAGAGCACTCCATTTTAAACCAACACATTTTTACTTGGAAAACAGTGAGGTATTATACATCAAGTGATGGTGGTACTAACTGAGAAAGGAGGGAAAACTTTGAAAAATAAAATCTTATATGCATTTTAATACAATTTGTGTAGTTCATTAAGTGATCAACATGTGTTCTAGTATCTTCTAGTTTAGTTTTAGCCTCTTCTATCTGTATGTTTTAGTCTCTTCTATCTGTACATTTTCCTGTTGTTTGGAAGCCTTCATCTCTATTATATTACCTGTGCCAAGAAATAAGGAGCCTTATCTTATTAATACTGTCACTGCCTGTTGCTTTGTCCTTATGATAATGCAGGGAAGACCAAGGGCAGAGGTCTGAACAAGCTGCATGTATTTTGGAAAGAGGAGAGTTTGAGATGGCCTTCTGCTTCTGGGACCCCTGAACTTCTATGAGGTTCTGGAAGCCAAACAGAATGGAATTTCAGAGCTGTCCTTATCTTAACAATAAGGCAAATCAGAACCCTGGATCTTAATTAACATTTCTGCATTTAGAATTACTTTTGTGAACACAATAGAGCTGATTATTATTGAAAGCCTCTTCAAAGAAGTTAAATTAATCTGATAAATCAATGTGGCCAATGCAGATAAGTCTTGTGGAGCATTTTCAAGCTGTACCAGGATCTGTCAAAAAGAGTAATGAATATCAAATTTCTAAAAGTACACATTTTCGGGGGGGGGGGGGGAGTAAGATAAATGACACACATAAACTTCACTAACTTGCATGCAGGGTAACATGAGGATGCAAATATGAAATTAAACTGGGTCAGCAGAAGCAAACTTGAAGACGATAATGGAGAATGCTGAAACTGTTTTGACTGACGACTCTAGGAGCTGATGGCAAAGAAGGGGAAGTGATGTATGGGAGCAATGGTATGACATTTGCGCTCCTTAAGATGTATCCAGCTCAATAATAATCATCATCATCATCATCATCATCATCATCCTGCTGTGAATGAAATTTCATTTGCTGTCCCATCAAAGTGAGGAGTAGCACACTGAAGATAGCTTGGTAGTAAACTCATCATAAAACTGAAGAAACATAAAGGCCTCAGACTGTGGTTACCGCAGAAGATTACAAAGTGAGCAATGGACCAGCTCTGTGTTTGCAGCAAATGAGGAGGTTTCCAGGGAAGGTTCTTACCACTCTAGGGGAAAATTTTGCATCTTATTCTTGTGTAAGATCATCTTTTCACAGTGCCAAGGCTCGGATGATAGGTGTTTTTGGATGCCAGTGATACATGAGTGGAAATATAAGATAGTCAGAGTAGCTATTTTTATCAAAAAGTGCAAGTGATGAATTTCTATTGATAAAAAAGGCATTATTTCTCTTTCTTACATATGAAGTCAGAGAAGCAAACAGAAGAGGGTTACGTACAGAGAAGTGTAAAAAGGAAAAAAGCCTAGCCTGAAATCAAGAGGAAGAAAGAGGATATCCCTAGAGTCAAAGAGAAAAGGAAATTGCAAGTTATTAGAGGAAGGTTAGCATTACCCTCCCAACAGTCTCTGACTTGGAGGTTGTTTCCCTGACCTCTGCTGGTGTCAAATGTCAGGCCTGACTGGCCTTTTTAATATTCTAATATGCCTTTCTGACATTAAAGGATGGGAGATAGGCTGGAAAGCACTTAACAAATTAATACGGGAGGTGTTACATGCCCACATACAATGCTAGCCCTGTGGATCACTTCTGGGTTACTATTATAGCAGTTATCTCTGTTGTACCACACATCCTTCTGCTCCTGCCCGCAGCTGACTCCTCCATGATGTTCAGTAGGAGTGGTTATGTGATTTATGTTAAATGGATATATGTATTTAGATTTAAAGGTTTGTTTAATTTTTATTCTTTGTAGATTTCATGGCCCCCTAGACCTTCAGGTTCTAGCTGAACTTTGAGCAGGGAGTATCAGAAATCTCACAAGAGTTTTTAGTCTCAAGACTTCTAGTCCAAAGCATTTGTGTACACACCAGATTAACATCCACAGCAAACCTTTGGGAAGTCACCCCTCACTGTTCCCTAATGATCAAACTATCTATGCCTGCTATCTTTTTGAGAATGGCTGTGCTCTTTTTGAATATGTCAGTGATCTAGGATGATCTTTATAGAGATAAAGAGTCGCAGGGGAACCTGCATAAGTGTTGCATGGAGCAATTCTCAGACTTGGAGCTGGAGGAGAAGAAACTGCATCCTCTGAAAGATGTGCTGCTGTCTCTATCTTTGGGATTAGGGGACAGAGTATGAGAATAGGTAACTTGTTTACAAGTTTTTCTTCTCTTTCAACTCTCTGAGCAATTTATGTCACCTTTTTTCATAGGCGATGCTGAGACAGACTTGCCAGCTTGAGTTGAAAGATAAAATAAAACAGATGGAGGGGGTGCAAGGGGGAAAGCGTTCCCTGTTTTCGGTTCTGTACAATGATATAAAAATGGGTTACGAACTAAAATATTGAATCACAATTCTTCAGGCAGTTTTATACTTAAATCATAGTCTTGTCAAGTCTGTGTTTGATATGGTTTAATTAATGCTTCCCTTACTTTATGTTTGATTTTGATGTGTATGTGATAGATTCATACAATCTCAAGTGATCAAAAAGAGGCATTTGCCAGTGTCAGAGTCTGTATTAAGGTCTCAGTTGGCTCCATGTACACCCTAGATGAGGAAGGTGGGGATGGGTTATTAGAGGAATGTGAATCAGCTATTAAGAAATCACCTACAGTAAATGAAGCTAATACTGTTTTCATTACGCTGCACACGGTACCAGGATCAAATGAGTTTGGAAAGTTAAGTCAAACTGAGTATGACAACGCCTGTAATGCGACAGAGGGTTGTTCACAGCCTGTAGGTTTGCATTTGTTAGTAAGGTTTGTTCGTTCTTCCAGTGCAAAATCCTCATTTTCAGCAATCACCATCTGAAGGTCCTAGCTTTTTGTGAGACAATTAATATTTGCAAACACCTTTATTATTTGAGACAATCCAATAGGAAGGAAAGGAGATGGAGCATGTAATTGTTCTCGTAGGGACTGGTGGTGGGATCATGCTAACAGCAGAAGTAGTTAGGAAGGAAGCTCAAAAGTCTTTTAGTTGGGATTTGCTCACAGATGGAACTGGCAGTGACAGCAGACCCTGGATCAGCTTCAGCCAGCGACAACTCTTTTTCTCCTGTTTCCCTGGGTAACCTCCTTAATCAGTTAGGATGTACAGGGGTATGTCACCTTCCGTTCCTGGCTCACTCCGAGTGCTTTGTGATGTTTCAAGCATCCTCATTGCTCTTCATTTCCTTAAGTGTTAATAAAAGAAATACCTGTTATCTGTAAGGTAGTGCTTGATGGGATAAAGTGCTTTGATAAGCTCTTAATTATATGGTTTCTTATAATTTGTTGACTTCCCTTCACAGCAATAGTGGGATGCTTCTAACACAAGGCCTTGTTCTCAGCAGTGTGATTTGACATAATTCTGCTGATTTCATTAACTTACATTCTGATTTGCACCCCATTTTTTTGAATCAAGTCGATCACAATGATTGATTGACTAGGAAAATTGGTTTTATCATCCTTAGTCTCCAAACTGAATAGTTGTAGCCATTGGATTATGCTAATCCTGGCGGTATCCTCCTTTGGCTGATTTGCATTGCTGAACAGAACCGCCCCGGTCTTGTCCCCCCTCCGCCACCCCTGCAAATTAGGGGATTAAGCAAAGAGGTGCTTAAGCTTAGCACTCGATTGATACACATGGTTATGCAAATTGTGAAGGAAATAATGAGATTCTTGAAACTTAGCTTGGATATTGGACATCTTCAATGTGAGAGCATACAGAAAATAGCAATAGAGAGTGAAATTAAGGCCATTATAGCAAAAAATCGTGATCTTGAGCCCATTTTGCTTAACTCTGCGCTGGGACAAAAAGTTCATCTTTTCTAGGCTGTTGTGCAAGACCACTCTTGAACAGCAAACCCACCTTTTCCTTCTCAGCTTGCCAGTAAGAAAATTCTGCACTGAAACGAATGGCGAGTGGTGATAAGCAGGCTGATTTTTTTTCTTGTACTGAATTTTATAGTACTGCTGCTGCTGTTTGTGCTAATATCTCTTTCAATAAAAATGTGTGTCTGTTTTCCTACACTCGCTGTGCTGTTGTGAACGGTTCAGTTTGCCATGGAAAGTGACATGTGGCAATTAATAGAATCTCAGTCCAATGTGCCACCGAGCACACTGGCTCTTCACTTGAATTTTCTTTGAGGGTTTTTTCCTGCTCAATAAGAGGAAGATCTCTGGAGGCAGATGTGCCAGCCTGCTATCCAGGGATCAAAGAGACGAGGAGTCATCTGTACTCGGTCATTTAATCCACTGATTTCTTGCAACCTTGAGATCTGTGTACCCCCTATGAGCAGGTGCAGGGAAACGAGCATGTTTTAAACACAGGCAGGAGGCAATAGCTTGCGTGATGTATACAAATGTTAAATAAACTATATAATTTACATTCATGCATGGCAGGTGAAAGGCGGAACAAAATGGCTATATCGTCTACCACAGGCTACAAGGGAGACTCAGTGTGTGATTAAATAATGAATAAAATATCATCGCAAACGATAATGTTATATTGTAAATAATTCCATTTGTTTACCCTACTCTGGCATTGAAGTTCATCTCCCTTGGAGCCTTCTTTGACTTTTGATGCTGTTTTGCTTTGCATATGCTTGATTGTTTTTCCTGCTTTCCACAGAACCTTTATAAAGGTTCAGGAACTGACAGAACTAAGTGAATAATTCACAGCAAATAATTTCTTAGCTGAATTTAGCATCTTTATTTCTGTAAAATAGCCATACACATTATGTATGTTTTGCACTAATTTATTGTTAAATTAGTTTTAAGTATGAATTCCCCTCAAGCCACCATCCTTCTGTTTTTATGAATAGAATATAAAGTGTAGTCTGGAAATAGTTGATTTTTAAAATTAGTTTATTTGTGACTGGAGAAATAGGTATTGTTTTTGTTTCCTGCTTGGATGACTACAGTATTGCTACTGGTATAAACTTGTCCAAACATAATATTAGGCAATGTGAATCTCAATTTTTAAGTTTATTTTTCTTGATTGATATTTAAGCTATTAAAGTTTGATCTCTCAAATGTTTTAGAAAGGGAACACGAGGCAGTCAAAAGAGATTTTCTGTGTTTTCCTCTAGAGAAATCATACGGAGGAATATATTTTAAGAAGAAATAGTGCAATTATTATTAATGGTTTTGACTTGGTTTTTACTTTGGGAAGTAGTATTTTTCGGAGGTGACTACTGCATAAAAATACTAAATTATTCTTTCAGTGGATGAAGGGAGTGGGCGTGTATATTGTGGATGTAAATCCAGACTAATGTTTACACCTGAATATTAATCTAAAGATTGGAGTTTAGTGTAGGAGTATGAAGGGGATGTTACAGTGATGCAATGCATTTTCATAGAATCATAGAATGCTTTGGGTTGGAAGGGACCTTTAGAGGTCATGTAGTCCAACCCCCCTGCAGTGAGCAGGGACATCATCAACTAGATCAGGTTGCTCAGAGCCCCGTCCAACCTGACCTTGAATGTTTCTAGGGATGGGGCTTCCACTACCTCTCTGGGCAACCCGTTCCAGTGCTTCACCACCCTCATCGTAAAAAATTTCTTCCTTATATCCAGTCTAAATCTACCCTCCTTTAGTTTAAAACCATTACCCCTTGTCCTGTCACAGCAGGCCTTGCTAAAAAGGCTGTCCCCATCTTTCCTATAGGCCCCCTTTAAGCACTGAAAGGCTGCAATAAGGTCTCCCCGCAGCCTTCTCTTCTCCAGGCTGAACAACCCCAACTCTCTCAGCCTGTCCTCATGGGAGAGGTGCTTCAGCCCTCGGATCATTTTTGTGGCCCTCTTCTGGACCCGCTCCAACAGCTCCATGTCCTTCTTGTGCTGAGGGCTCCAGAGCTGGACGCAGTACTCCAGGTGGGGTCTTACCAGAGCCGAGTAGAGGGGCAGAATCACCTCCCTCGACCTGCTGGCCACGCTTCTTTTGATGCAGCCCAGGATACGGTTGGCCTTCTGGGCTGCAAGCGCACACTGTTGGCTCATGTCCAGCTTTTCATCCATCAGTACCCCCAAGTCCTTCTCCGCAGGACTGCTCTCAATCCCCTCATCTCCCAGCCTGTATTGATATTGGGGGTTGCCCCGACCCAGGTGCAGGACCTTGCACTCGGCCTTGTTGAACCTCATGAGGTTTGCACAGGCCCACCTCTCCAGCCTGTCCAAGTCCCATTTTATTGGGAAGTATCTCAGAAATCCCTTTTAACTTACTGTATTGGTCTGGAAATCATAAAGAAAACGTTGACCATTTGTCTCCGATAGGAGTGATAGCTCTGTTGTGCCAGTAATCCCAGAATGAATGCACCTCCCCACCCCCTTTTTCCACCCTCAGGAGTAAAATAGAAATGCCTAGAAAGGAGCTGCCTGGGGGTGGAGGGAACCTGGAGCATTGGGAATAGCAGGGATGTAAGGCACTACGATCTACTTAGTGTCACCCAAGCAAAGACTTCCAATGAAAGAGTCTCCTGCTTTTGGTTGTTGAATACAGGATATTTATTGTAACAGAGATCAAAAGGAAACCTCCAGAAAGAAAGATCATCTTTGTAGTCCAGCTAAGGATCCAAATCATTCTGTGCGTATTTCAAAGATGGAAAGTCAAGTCATGCTACCCGATCTACTTCTAGATGGTGCTACCAGTCAAACACCAGCTACCTCACTTCAGTTGTCTTTTTGGTAAAATTGGGGTAGTGACATATGTATCAAGGTCCATCTGTGTATGGGAAGTGTAAAGTAAAAGCATTGCAACGTAAAAAGTCAGAACATTTTTCTATGCATATGAGACTTGTAGTATTCCTGGGCATGTATTTGGTTAAGTATCTCTGTCTCAACTAAAACAGAGATCAGAGGAGGTTTTTTTTTTGTTTTTTTAGGTACCAGCAGAAGAGGCATGTCCTGCCTGAGAGAGCCAGGAGTTCCCTAAAGTCATAAAAGAGAAGGAGAAGGAAAAAAAAACCAAGCTGTGATGAAGGATGATGACAAGGCAAGTCAAACTTCTCTTTTTGGCAGAGGCAAAAGTTTGCTAGATGTTTGCATTGATCCTTGCCTGGAAGTTATGTGTCTGGAAGTTTTGAAGGTTCAGGGAGAACTGAAGTACATCAGTAAAGGTGGATTTTGTTTCCTCATAGGAATTTTGGGTTGAGTAGGCATTATAACCTGAGGCATTCTCAGACATGCCTGACTGCAAAAGGAAGCAGTGTACTTACTCTGCAGCTCAGATGTGAAGCCTTTTGAATTCCTGGCTCTGGAGGCCTTTGCATTGCATCGCAGGTGGTATTTTGTTTCCAAGCCCATAAGGATGGGACTTGTGTAAAGAACTGATAATTTGCTCTGCTTTGAGTACCCAAGCCGAAGTCTCCGCATGCAGGGAGACCTCAATATCAATGTCAAGATGTGAAGGTAGAAATAGTTTTTTCTTAATGTTTCATTACTGTATGGGACTTTTTGAGTAACAATTAAATGAACCTCTGAGATGAGCTGAATAACGGTGAAACAAAACAAAGTCCACGCTGCACGCTGCCTGCTCCCGTTGTCTTAGAGCAATGTTTACTGTAGCTGCTGGGTAGTGTGGCAGGGAAATCTTCTCCTCATTTCCATTTCAAACTCTGCCTGCTCTGAGATGAGTATAATCAGTCCCTCACTGCAGTTGTGCACTGCAGCATCTTTGCTCCTGCTCCCTCTCTCGGGGCTTGCTCCTTTGCTTGCCCAGCTGTTTGTGGCACTCTGCTTCCCAGCTGACTCAGAGGCACTGGAGCTCAGACAGCTCTGCGTGAGCACTCCAGTGCTCTCTTATTCAGAGGCACTTATGTGGCTTTTTTGCTCAGACATCTGCGTTTAAGGAATGGAAATTAATGTCACTTGCATATAGATCTCTCTCAGTGATCTTTTGCAAGCATTTCCCAATTCTGTATCTCTTTGTTTGGATGGGATTGCAGATAAGCATTTGTACATTTGATGTTCTTGGTACAGATATGCATCGTTATGCTCTTTCTATGCAAGTTGAGAGCTTTCCCAAAGCATACCAACAGCAAGCTTTTGAACTCAGCTGATCATCCTGTCTGTCATTGGCAAGTATTTTTGCTAAAAGCGGGGAGGAATCTGTACCGGAGCTGGAAGCTAAACCCCGATCTCTCAAATCCCACTTTGTACCTGAATCACAAGCCCACAGCCGGTGGCTTAATCCAGTCACTATGGGAACCTGATGGATTTCCTACCAAACTTCTCCCTCCAAAACCAGGCAAGAAGACAAAAGCGAGAAAACTGTCAGGGCCTCAAAGTCAGAGACACCATAATTTAACACTGGAAGGATGCAGGGCTTGAGATTTGACAAATACTTTTGCCGAGAATTGAATTCCTCACGTAGACATGGTGGGATTGGAGAAGCCTGGGCAGACAGACTGCAAGTTCAGTGCTGTTTTGTAGGCATGGTTCCTCTTTCCATCCACACCCAAACCCCAGAAAACCTCAACGTAAGAAGGGCGATCGGGGTACATCTCAATCACATAATCAATAGGATATTTAACAGCTTTATTCATCTTTTATCACCCATGAGCTAAGGATAACAAAATGTCTGAGGCAGCCATTGTCAAATGGCTCAAGGTTTGCATCAAAGAAGACTATTAAGCAGGAAGAGCTATTACTCTTGTAAAAAATATGAGACACAGGAGAGCTGGTAAGAGATTGGGGCCAGGAAAAATGGCTTAGTCAAATGTGTCAGGTCACACTGACAAAAGGTTAACACCCTGTCATATGGCACATGTTGGTAGCCACCAAATTCAGCAACTATTAACACCTCCAGCAAGGCTCCCTCTCCTATGAGGTACAGTAACCACAGATGCTTTAATGATCTTTCATAAGAAGGAATATGTAAAGCAGCTTAAGTCTCATTCTCTAGCTATTACAAGCTTGATCTCCTAGAATTAGACAAAAACTTTAATCGCTGTCTCACTGCTCACACATGAATTTCTTCCTTGCCAGGGATTAATTTGGCTGTTTTGTGACATCCCGTTGAAAGAATGGACAAGAAGAGCAAGAAAGATATCTGTACACAGATGGTAATTCTCCTTCCTGAACACTGCCCAGCAAGCCAGTAACCTATTGACAGAGGGGAGTTAGGTCAGAGCTTCCAAGAGAAATACTTAACATCAAACTGTGAACAAAAAGGGAAGTTTGGTCTACTGTGGCTGTCAAGTGTCACTCAAAAGTATTTCTGCCTTCAAAAGCCATTTTCAAGCAGCAAAAGCAGACATCTACTCTTCCTCCCTGCACAGGAGAGACAGCAGCCAGGAAGGAAACCTCTTGTGGGAGAGCCTGGCAGAACTGGCCAAGGAAAAGAAGTCAGCATGGGAAGGAAGTGCAATGCCACATCCCACTGGGCCCAGAACGCCTCTTAGTGTCTACACTTGGTCTGAGAGACGTATCTCTGCTGGCCAAAGGCACGTAAATCTTCGCAGTTGCTGCCTGTTGTCTGGCCACCGCTGGAGAGTGACGATGCTGCCCAGCCTGGGCGACGGTTCCAGTGTCCCATTCCCCAAAGTCAGCTTTTGGCTGCAGCCCCCCCTGCCACGAAGTGATGACCAGCTCGGCCCCTCTACCACCACCTGTGCGCTGGAATGACTTTCTTCAGCTTTCTCTCAAATCACTTACCGGCCCTTGGGGCAGAAGGAAGAAACAGGGAGTGGATGACGGCGAGAGGAGGCATAAGAAAGGTGTTGCCGGAGGCCTGTGGGGTTAAGGGAGGGTGCGGGCGGGCAGCGAGTTGGAAGCTGCGGCCCCGCACTCGCCCTCCCCGGGCACCCTGCGCGGCGCCGAGCGAGGCGCAGAGACCCGAGGAAGAAGGCTGAGGCCGGGCGGCCGAGCGGCGGCTGCTGCCGTCCGGGGGGGCCGGTGCTGCTGGGCGGGGGGGGCCCGGGCCGGGCGCCGCCTCCTGCCCCCG
>VYZW01040334.1:5914-19169 GCA_013401315.1 Balaeniceps rex | reverse complement strand
CTGAGTTAGGCGGTTAAATCATGACAGCGGCTCTTACTTGGCGCTCTATCAGCTTCCACGGCTGATCCAGGTGCCATGACTGAGCTGGAAATTTGTGAGTTTGACTCCCTAGACTTAAATTACATTCTTTACAATTTTTTGTAAGCTCTTTATTGAAATCTTTTTCTTTTCTTTTTCCTGTAGAAAATTTGAAGCGACTGTTTTCTTCTTGTTTTGTTTCTTTTTCCCCTCCCAGAAACAGAACAGTTTTCCTATTTAGAATTCCTTATAAGATAGAAACTTAAACATTTAAACAGGTCTACACTTGACAAATTTAATTCTTACATCACCTCTGGGTTTATTTTTGCTCTCCTTGGTTTTGTTTTGTTGTTGTTTTAGGGTTTTTTTTCTTTCTTTCTCAGTCAAATAAATGGGTGAGACAAAGGCAGTAGTCACAGTCTGCTGGTTTCCTTTGACTTCTATTTTCATGCATGTCAGTGAAGGTAAGTGTTGCCATGACACAAAAGAGCACTATTCAATTTTCAACACATTTGCTTATGTATTAGAAACACTCTGAGGTATCTGGGACATCTACCCTCTGCAGCAGCAACTGGAGGCCACATGTGATATTGTAAGATGTCTAAAATGGAGCTGGATATTTAAGTCTGGGCAACTGAATCATGAACCAGATCATCTTGCTGTAAAATCAGAGATTGCTCTGACACAAACAGATGCCATAATCTTCTCAGTTCAACACCAAAGGTGGCTCAGTCATCAGACCTGAGCCCTCTGGCGTTTTATTGGTGAATGCTGATATATTTCAATGTCTATGCTTGTGGTACCTAAATACAGCTTGTTTGGCCTTTGCCACTTTTAGTTCACAGCAGCGATCAAAGCAGCATCCTGTAAATGCTTTGGATCCTTTCCTCCTATGGGCAATAAGAGATTTGCCACTAACTTCAGCAGAACCATTTTTGGGTACCACGTTTAATTAACACATAATTCAGAGTGTCTAATAGGATTGATATGTATCTGAATTAAAACTGCAAATAAAATGGTGCTAAGGGATAGAAGCAGAGAATGGACTTTAAATCTCATTTCAGGACTTGAGCGNAGACATTTTGGGAGTGAGGGTAGTGCTTTTCCAGATTCACATAATCTCATTTGTAGCTTTCCCTCTGTTAGGATGCAATATAAGACAGACTTTCAAGCCAGACTTTCCTCTGGTGCTAATTTTCCAATGAATATTGACTCATGGGTTTTGAAAAACTGCTGAAAAAATGACAAGTCAATGAACATTTCTCCCTTCCCTGCTTGTCTGCTCAAGTGAGATGTACCCCTTCTCCCCAGTGGGGCTAGGAGGAGGAAAAAAAAAGAAAAAAAAAAAAGAAAAAAACAAAACCAAAAAACCCTAAACCAGAAATCCTATATTGCTGTTTAAAATAGGAAGATTAGGTCAACTATTTGTGACACCTTAAGAAATCCTATTTATTGTTCATGCTATCACTGTAACTCTGCTGTCTGGGCCGAAGCAGGTGGCTGTTGTACTCTTTCACATATATATCCATTCTGTTCTCCCTTGTGTCCTAATGCCAGGGTGGGGTAGTATGCCACACTCCCATTTTTTATAAGTTGAACATTGACATGATAACCCTCCCCTTTCCTCTTCCCTGTGTTTTGGAGAGAAGTGGCTGCATTCAGGCTGCCTGTTGCCCCTGCAGAGGTGTTGCATACAGTGTCACAACCAGCCAGGAGCATCATGCTGCTGGAAGAAGCAGTTGTTTTTGCTTTCTTTGGGGCTGAGAATAGCTGGAAGCCACATTGCCTCTTGCAGAGGCAAAAGAAAGTCCAGCAGTAATGATGTTTGAAGCAACAATATCTGTCGCATGTGAGGCACAAATCCTGGAGAAGAGTTTTCTGCTCTTCATCACAAGAAGCAAATAAGTAGCAGAGAAGTGAAATGGGTCAGAGGAGAAGAACCAGTAAGGGTTTAAAGGTAGTGGTTAGTGGTATGACTAATCAAGTAGAGAGAAGAGATTAAATAAAAAAGACCTTTCTACAGAGTCACAAAAGTGATGGAAATAGAGCTGTCATTACAGATGCTAATTAGCAGGGGTCAGTATCTCTCAGCTTTGGAGTTAATACAGATGGGAAGCCTATGCAACAAGCAGCATGAATTTCATACACCCTGACTTGTCCTGAAGGAATTCCTCATGGCTGCCAGTGGCATAGCATTGTCACAGACTGCTGTTATTATTGTCTTTGAGAAAACACATTTAAATATTCAAAAATATCTCAGGGAAACAGCCTATTATTAACTTTTCAAACTATCGAGCACATATATGTAAACCCCTAATAGGTTTATTTGTTGTCTATGTCTATCTGGGCATGATATTAATAAGGTCAGAACTTGATTAGTGTATTAATTTTCCAGTAACGTGGCTCAAAAGATGAAGATATGAAAGATAAGTCTCCTTAGGAAGATGTTAAAGAGTAGTTACGAAAGTTTTTCAGCCAGAAAATCCAGGTTCTTATACCTGGGAGTTTGTTTAGCCGAGAAGCTCTCAGTACCATTCATGTTCCATTTTCAATAACCACTGAATAGGAGGAAGTTCAAAAAATTGTAGGGATGTTAATGTTATACCATTGCTTTTAAGAGATAAATGAGATAATAAATTCGTCTTACTCTCAGTCTGACACTGATCTCATGACTTGAACAGCAAGGATTTAAAGGAGTAAAATAAAATTAATGCCAATTAGTATGGAAAACAGATGTTGTCAAACTGACTTTTGTATGTTAATAGGCACAGTATTGGTGAAGTAGACGTAGATTTCTGTATTTTTGGCTTAGCACTGCACACTTTTGATTAAGAAAACAGGATGACATAACTTTAATATGGTGCATGTCAAGCAGATAAAACATAGGACAAGTAACCTTCCTCTTAAGAAATGTATACATGGGAAATTAATACTGAACAGGTTTGTTTCTGTGGGACTGCACAGAGATGAGCTATTGAATCTGTATTATTTGCAGAATTTATCAATGTTCAGAAACTAAATGAAGTCTCACAGCTGATAAATTTGTTGTTGACATCAAAGTCAGGAAAGCAGGAAGAAGTAAAATGATGAGTGAGTGATACAGAGAGATACAGAGATACAGATACAGAGAGAGTGATACAGAGAGATACAAAGATCACCTGGTAAAGAGGGTTCATGTGAATAAGGAGTAATCTGCCCTTCTGCGGTCCTCTGGGAGTTAGGCATGCAAATCTGAGCCCCAGGCTCACACTGTGGTCAGTGGAGAGCAGTGCACACCTCCAAAGAGTGGTTTGTCTCATCCTGAGAGGCTGCTGATAACAACTATTTTCCCCGCAGCGATCAGAAAAGGAACATAGATGTTTAGCTTGAAAGTACAGCAATTACCAGTATCAAAGTGGTTAAAGCTCTGAGAGTTACTAAAGAATAGGTCTATATGCACTACAGTTCAATCCACTTGCTAAGGAGAAGGTTGAGGGATGATTTTGTCATATGCATAAAGAGAAGTGATGGCTGATGGTTAAAGACGTGTATTTTCAGATTGGAAGCAAGGCACTCGTTTTTACCAGCAAATGCTATTTATTTCTCAAATACTTTGAGGACACTTGCTCTAGATCTCGCATAACGTTTTTGTTTATCTTAAACAAAACTAATCTTCATTAAAACTATGATAGTGCAAAAAGGAATAAATTCAGTGAAACTCATGATCTGCAATTTATAAGTCCAGCCAGATGTTCACAGCACATATTGTTTGCTCTGCCAACGACTAGCTGTACGCATTCTCTCTTTAAGCATTAACAGTGTAATGAGAGGCATGCAAGAATGGGAAAGGAAGCAGTAACAAGCATGATTGCTGCAGCAAGACACACTTGAACCGTTTGTTAGTATTTTACATCACATTATGAAACCAGCTGTAGTTTTTGATCAGCTAGGCAAAATTGAATTTTTA
Organism: Balaeniceps rex; assembly: GCA_013401315.1. Lineage (NCBI taxonomy): Eukaryota > Metazoa > Chordata > Aves > Pelecaniformes > Balaenicipitidae > Balaeniceps > Balaeniceps rex. Next base: position 15,205 of record VYZW01040334.1, on the reverse strand, counting down.
AAAACAGTTATTTTTGCATGTACATATTTTCTCCTTGTGTTTCACAAAGATGCTTGTCTATGAACTTGATTTTCTGTTCTGACCATGCATCCAAAAATCAGGCTGTTAACCAAAATTAATATAGCATTCCTACATTTCATTTGGTCAGAATAATTAACGAAGATATGCAAAATCAATCCAATACTAATCCCTGGGGAACTTCAACCTTACCTGTCTCCAGCCCTTTTATTTCACCCTGTTGACCCCTCCCTTTTAGTCAGGCTCCAAATCTCTTCTCACTCATAAATTTTCCTTATGAAGTAGTCATCTCCCACGGGGTACCAATACTGCCGATGTGATCCAAAACAGCTTTTTGTGCATGTCAGATAGTTTTCCAATTCCCAGCGAATGCATCCCCAGAAGGGTCTAGACAGTGATACAAGCAGGCAGGAAGGCCCATGGCACTCCCCTGCCTCCCACCACTCTTCAGTGAGTTCACTTTTGTTTTTGCTACTCTTCTATGATAGCTACAATCACCAGATCTGGGTACTTCTCATTTTCAGGCAAACTTGGAGTTGTAACACAAGCTTGATTTTCTCAGAGAGGATCTGCTTGAGCTAACTCCAGCTCCTTGCCCAGGAGCTAGAGTACTGTTCCAGCAGAGGTGAGTTTCCTTTGATAGGAGAGTGATTTGCTTCAAAGGCAGAAGCAAATTGCTCCAGCGCCTACTAATAACCTCTATTTGTAAGAATTCACAAATTAAAATATTTTATTTATTATATTCAGCTATTTGTGAGCCACTACCAAAAAAATGCCAAATAAAATGAATATTTTCTACTCTTCAGTTTAGGTCTGGAAACAATTTAATTCCTAATTAATATTTAAATGCTGCTGGCTACTTTACATTGGTGAGTGTAAAGGGTATTAAAAAGAAGAAATCACTGCATATATACAAATATATAGCTTCCATTTCAAAGTCCCTTTAGAAGGCTGAGTTAGGGTAAAAGGTCCTTAGAAAGAATTATGCCTGTAGATGAATCAGGTGACATTTTCAAAATTTCTTTGGGTCATATTTTTCAGTTGTTTTAATTTTCCTCTCTTGAGTTCTGCCCAAAAGATACTGTAGCTGGGCAGAGCTCCAGAAGACACTGGTTGTAATCCTAGCTCTGCCAATGTCTGGCCTGACCGCTTTGTACATATCATTCAACTTCTCTGAGCTATCTCTGAGCTTTTTTATCTGTGAAATGGAATCAAAATGCTGATCTTCATAATGTCTTCAAAATGGGCTAATAAAATTCCTATGTCTAAGCTAGAAATGATCAGTGAGGGTAACATTTAGCTCTCCTGACATCTGTGCTACATCTGTGCTACTCTCATAGGATGGGTTTCATCTGACCACACAGAGAATCTGCATCTGAAGTAGTCACTTGAAGTTCCTTTAAAATCAGTGGCAAGAAATAACCAATCCTAAATCGTATTTCATCTGATTTGGATTAGATCTCTACTTTCAGATAGGCTTAACAAAGAAAAAGAAATTCCTGCAATATGGATGTCTAAAGCTAGAAGACGCTAACACTACCCAAAGTGATTTAGCAGTCAGAGCTTATGGCTCCCAGAGATTTAGATTCCTTTATCCATTTTATATTAAAGAGTTTTATCTGGATAATTTTGCTTCAACCTATACGGTCAGAAGACAATAATAAAAAAACTGGGACCTTGAAGTATCCTCATGTCATGTCACTTAAACAATTCAAAGGTTGCTTTTCTCCCTTTGGCTAAGAAATAACTAAAGAACAAATCTTTCATGAATTCTCATTTGCAAATTGTAGTTGCTTCAAGAGTAGAAACACTTAACATGCATTTCTGATATATATATTAAAAAAAAGAGAAGAAAAAAAGATTCCAACTGAAGACAAAACCACTACCTGCTCCCAGAACCCAATAACAAGGCTCAGACCTCATAGTAACAAATAGAAAGGTTGTATAGCCTAATTTTTTTAGACTCCAGCTTGATGCCCAACTAAAATTGTGCAAAAAAGATGCCATTAAAAATACAAAATTGAATCATAACGTAGCTGAAATGCTTGCATATTAAATAATTTATAATAAGATTTACTGGCTGTAATTGCCATGCACTTTTTATGCCTCCAAGAACTACATGAAGCATAAGGATTTACTGACTGTGCTGAATTTTAACTATGTATCAGAACTAGGGCTGTACAAAACATAGCACTGTGTCTTCATGAGGGCTCATCTAAGAGCTTCCTTCTTCTTGGTGTCAAACCAGAGCCTTCCTTTGTGTCTCAAGTTCCTCGGAAGCCCAAATCTCAAGGCAAAACTCAAGGTCACAGCCAGGGTCCCATCTTGGTCCCATCAAAAGCCTGCATTTTACCCACAGAGTGCAAAACTTTAGGGTGGGAATAACATAGTGGAAAACTATCTGGTCTCCCATGCAGCGGGTAAGGGGTTTCACCTCATCTCACTGGAGTAATTTGAAAGTTACATGTATAATTTAACCAAACTATTTAAGCTCTTTTGTAGCCAAAGGGGAGAGGGGTTTTTCTGAAAAGGCAACTCATCCCATGGTAATGAGTTTTCTGCACCTATGTTTCTAAGATAAGCAGGACAAATCATGCTTTGGAGATGCCTGTCTTTGTCGATTGATTAAAATGGGAGCACAGACAATTAGTTTAGGCTTATCAGCTTTTGAATGTCTCTAGTTAGGTGAGACAAAGGAGATCCTAAGGCTGAAATCTAATGCAGTGTACACTCCAAAACTGTACTTAGGGCAGATGCTTAACTTTTACTTACAGAGGAAGAGAAACTTCAACTTTTATCTGAATTGCACACAAAACTGTCAACAAAGAGCTAGGATTTAATTTTGTGAGTACTGTTATCACACTAGGCACAATGAAAGCTTTGCAATGACGTTTTATTTTTCCCTCGTAACAATTTCGTTGAATTTCTACTGAAATAATCCATGAGGAAGAGGTTTTTAGGATAAAGCATTTTCATTTATTAGTACTCTCAATATCATATGAGAAGTAAAGTTTTCAGTTTGTGTCCTTCATATTTTTTTTTTCGGAGTGATATGTATTAAAATGTACTACATTTTAAGTAAAATTTCATAGAATCATTGAATCATAGAATGCTTTGGGTTGGAAGGGACCTTTAGAGGTCATCTAGTCCAACCCCCCTGCAGTGAGCAGGGACATCATCAACTAGATCAGGTTGCTCAAAGCCCCGTCCAACCTGACCTGGAATGTTTCCAGGGATGGGGCCTCCACTACCTCTCTGGGCAACCTGTGCCAGTGCTTCACCACCCCCACCATAAAAAATCTTTTCCTTATATCTAGCCTAAATCTCCCCTCCTTTAGTTTAAAACCATTACCCCTTGTCCTGTCACAACAGGCCTTGTTGAAAAGCCTGTCCCCATCTTTCCTATAGGCCCCCTTTAAGTACTGAAAGGCCGCAATAAGGTCTCCCCGCAGCCTTCTCTTCTCCAGGCTGAACAGCCCCAACTCTCTCAGCCTGTCCTCGTAGGAGAGGTGCTCCAGCCCTCTGATCATTTTTGTGGCCCTCCTCTGGACCCGCTCCAACAGCTCCATGTCCTTCTTGTGCTGAGGGCTCCAGAGCTGGACGCAGTGCTCCAGGTGGGGTCTCAGCAGAGCAGCGTAGAGGGGCAGAATCCCCTCCCTCGACCTGCTGGCCACGCTTCTTTTGATGCAGCCCAGGATACGGTTGGCTTTCTGGGCTGCAAGCGCACACTGTTGGCTCATGTCCAGCTTTTCTTCCACCAGTACCCCCAAGTCCGTCTCTCAATCCCCTCATCCCCCAGCTTGTATTGATAGTGGGGGTTGCCCCGACCCAGGTGCAGGACCTTGCACTTGGCCTTGTTGAACCTCATGAGGTTTGCACAGGCCCACCTCTCCAGTCTGTCCAGTTATTAGACAACCGTAACAACTGCATGTGAAAAACATTTATCTGATGCAAATAAATTGACAAAAATACATTTCATGGAACTGTAGAAAAAAAATTTATTTCTTTCTTCAAAGATGGTTACTTTATTTAATTTTCTGTGAATTTAACCTGTGAATTTTCCATAAAATAAACTTGAAAATGTTTCTTCATTTGCTTTTTAAAGATTTTCTTCCTTTTTCCCGCTCTCCTTTTCTCTCTCCTGTCCACTGGCACAATGTCCTTTGAAAACAACTTTTGTTGTTATTTTCATTAACATACAATTGCGTGAAACAAACATTTTCTTCTGAATATACATTTGACAAAAGGAGATTGATAGAATAGTCTAAATTATCTTGAATAGATAATGACTTTTTTTCATTTTATTTCATTTTGATTCTACTATATCCATGGAGGAAAAAACCCAGCAGAACCACCCCCACCCTGGTGTAGATTTGCTCCCACATGACCACATCACAAACCGGGAAGCATGTGGCAGTGTTTCTAATATCATAAACAGAAACATAACTGTTTAGTCACAGACATTTCGAATTACTACATTTCCTCCTTCAGGTCTTTGGATTCAATTCAAAGCTTGCTGAAGTCAATGGATGTTGCATCATAAAATCTGGGGGTTTTATTCATCAATTTAATTAAGAATTTTGCATATAACCATTCATGGAATAACAATAATTTTTGGTAAGTGTATAATAACAGTTGCTTAACAAAATGGCATTTGATGAAACAGTTTATTCATTAAATAACTTCAATTATCCAATTAATAGGTATTCAAAATCAAAATTAATTAAACTGACGAAAAGCTCAGAAAATGAATAATACCTTGAATGCATCCTCTGATCACTTTAATAACAAAAGCTCACAGCATTTCTGTAAGATTGGTAAGAAAATTTCTTGGTTATTGTTCCTACTTAAATTAGTAAGATTTCTGTTATCATGAGCATTTTCACATCACTGGGACATTACTCTTGAAAAAAATTTGTGAAGTGGAAAGATAAACACAATGAAGTGGACAAGGGAAGAGCTACAGATGTCATCTATCTGGACATCTGTAAAGCCTTTGACATGGTCCCCCACAGCATCCTTCTCTCTAAATTAGAGAGATATGGATTTGATGGGATCCATTCCATGGATGAAGAATTGGCTGGATGGTAGTGGCATCCAGAGGGTAGTGGGCAACAGCTCAATGTCCAGATCGAGATCAGTGACAAGTGGTGTCCCTCAGGGGTCTGTATTGGGACCAGTACTGTTTAATATCTTCATCAATGACATTGACAGTGGGATTTGCACCAATTTACAGACAACACCAAGCTGAGTGGTGTGGTTGACACACTCAGCTGAGGGAAGAGATGCCATCCAGAGGGACCTGGACAAGCTTGAGAAGTGGGCCCATGTGAACCACATGAGGTTCAACAAGGCCAAGTGCAAGGTCCTGCACCTGGGTCAGGGCAACCCCCAGTATCAATACAAGCTGGGGGATGAGGGGATTTAGAGCAGCCCTGCTGAGAAGGACTTGGGGGTACTGGTGGAAGAAAAGCTGGACATGAGCCAACAATGTGGACTCACAGCCCAGAAAGCCAACCATATCCTGGGCTGCATCAAAAGAAGAAGGGCCAGCAGGTCGAGGGAGGTGATTCTGCCCCTCTACGCTGCTCTGCTGAGACCCCACCTGGAGTACTGCGTCCAGCTCTGGAGCCCTCAGCACAAGAAGGACATGGAGCTGTTGGAGCGGGTCCAGAGGAGGGCCACAAAAATGATCCGAGGGCTGGAACACCTCTCCTATGAGGAAGGGCTGAGAGAGTTGGGGTTGTTCAGCCTGGAGAAGAGAAGGCTGCGGGGAGACCTTATTGCGGCCTTTCAGTACTTAAAGGGGGCCTATAGGAAAGATGGGGACAGTCTTTTTAGTAAGGCCTGTTGTGACAGGACAAGGACTAATGGTTTTAAACTAAAGGAGGTAGATTTAGGCTAGATATAAGGAAAAAAATTTTTATGGTGGGGGTGGTGAAACAGTGGAACAGGTTGCCCAGAGAGGTGGTAGATGGCCCATCTCTGGCAACATTCAGGGTCAGGTTGGACGGGGCTCTGAGCAACCTGATCTAGTTGATGATGTCCCTGCTCACTGCAGGGGGGTTGGACTAGATGACCTCTAAAGGTCCCTTCCAACCCAAAGCATTGTATGATTCTATGATTCTACGATAAAGGAAAAAAGATATAATTTACTTTTAGGATTCAGTTATGGGTTCTGTGTATCTATAGTATTCGGGTCATGAATTTAGATCCAAGATATGCATTCAGACCTTCAGATAGTGAGAAATTGTTTTGTTAAAGTACATAAATCTCTATACATGTCTTGTACAGATCCCTCTTCATCCAATCATCCTGAAGTAAGATTCTTCCCACCTCTGGATATACAACCTGTGTAAGCCCACATAAAAGTTATTTTTGTACTTGATTATGTCTTGGGCATGGTTTGGTGCACCTTGACTCCCATGAGTTCAGTGGGAGTTGAAATTTCTCAGCACCCTGCAAAACAGGGCTCCTGCCCTGGGAGGCCAAGCAGAGGAAAAACTGCAATGTTCACAGCATCTGCTCTTCACAGAACACATACCAGCGACTTGAGGGTTTTCACAGTATTGCTTCCAGATGTTTAGCTTTCAATTCACACAGCCACGCTGAAGGTCGGCACAGGGGACATAGCTTCAATTTCCTCTCATTCGTGAACTTCCAAATCAATGTTCTCCGTGGATTTGTGTCTCTAATCTTCCCAGGTGGAGGATACTTGAGCAAATTTTCCTCTCTCCAGAAGCTCCCTCTTGGGGTTCACCCTAGGTATTGTCTGAACAACCTGCCCCAGGCTGCTTACCTGACTACATGAGGCGACAAGGGCTACCAATCCAGCTGGGGTCAGGGAAGGAAGGAGAACTTGAGCCAGACTGTCTTTCGGTGTAAATGTACTTCTACAGTAAATGCCTATCTGGCAAGGTACTCAACAAGCGTGTTTTAACCAGTTTTAAGCAAAAATTATACCTAGGTGATGTGTGCACACTTCATTGGAGCTCTCATGAAATCACTTTGATGTTTCTTTTTTTCTTTTTTTTTTTCTTATATCCTGCTACAGCCCTTCCTAAAAACTAATGACCCAGACACTCTCCTCCTGAGCTACAATAAATGGAAGGGAACAAATAAACAGAAAATCTCTGCATCTCCCTTAGAGCCAGTGCATCCTGCAGATATCTCCCAGTGGCTGTCATTAGCCCTAATGGAAAACAGCTGAGCCCCAGCACAGCTACATTGGTCTTCACTGAGCAGGTACTTGTGCGTGAAAGAGGATGTATTTGCAAATATTCCTTCTGTGTTACAAGAGTAAGATATTTAACCATGTAGCCTAACTTTGGTGCCATGGGGATAAGCTAAGCCCAGACTTCACTCCAGAAGGTAAACTTGTCACTGCATGAGGAATTTCTCCTTTCCCCTAAAAAAAACATGTATGATGTGTGTAAACCTGACGGATTTATTTACGTCTGGCACCTAATACAAGCTAGTTATCTAGAGTATGTTTATGCACAGGGAAGATACAAAGATAGCTCTAGGATAAAATTTACTCCATCCTTACATAGGCACTTAGCATAGGTAGGAAGACTCATTATCTAAGGTGCCTTCCTCTCTCCACTGATGATAGGAAAACTAAGGACATGATTCATCTGGTATCTATTAGATGTCAGATTAGAGGTGAGAGGAACTCTTCCCCTAAAAATACCTGTTTCTCCAGTGATGACTATAAAAGAAAAGGAGAGGGATGTTCTCAAAGGTGGATATTCACTTTCAGTTAGATGAACTCCACCTTATTTGTTTAGCTTCTGTAAGACTGAAGTTATGTAAAATCAATCCATTCGAGATCATTGTGCAGCAAGAATGCATTCAATTCCAATTGTTACGAGATATCTTCACTTTGCTTCTGGACTATTTTTGGTCTTTGTATGCACACTGCATATTGTGTTAGGCCTTTATGCTTTACTGGGGTTTTGAGTTACAATCCCCATACAAATAATAATAGAGGCATTACTATGGTGAAATGTGATGGTACAGCTCTGAAGAATTCTTGCTATTGAGACCATAAGAAGAAAGCATAGTCACACTGGATCAGACAAACAGTCCATCTCCTGTCTCAAACATTGGTCAAGAGAAGATACCTCCTAGAAGAGCATAGGAACTGGGCAAACAGCATTGTCACCTGTTACACTCCCCAAGGCCAAATAGTTTTAGCCTAGGTACTTTAAGAGCTGGGTTTTATTTCCAAAGAAATTTAGGCCTTGCTGGAGGTCAAGACTTAACTTTGAGCTGGATCTCCATTAAAAGACAATTCCATCTGATCAAGTTATAAATAGATATGTGTTCATTTTCCATGAGCATCAGAAAGTGGCTGGTTGCAGAGGTTGCCTTATGGCTCCCCATGTGTCAGAAGGGAGCCTATGAGAGGGAAATGGGAATTCATTAACTGTGTTAAACTGATGTGTTGGTTATCTGAATTTGATCAGGTCAGCATGCTAGAGGATCAGACAGACCTAAACTTTGAGCAATATTTTATCTCCAGCACATAGTGCTTTAAAGCTCAGAAAGTCATTAAACTCCAAGCCGACACAGGGAATGCCTAGTGGGATTAACCTTCAAAAACTAATTACCAAAGAGATCAACAAAAGGCAGCCTGCATCACCACTGTTGTGACAGCATACCAGAGGAGTGAGTGGTGTCAGAAAATGTTGATTAAAAGGATCTGATTTGCTGGAAGACCCTTTTCCTATGCAGGCACAGGTTTCTAAATGTTTACCAAGGAAAGATCAATGAAAGACAGGTTTCTAAATATAGCTAGGGATCTAGGTACAATTGGTATGATGATGATAATTATTTTGTCATTTTTCCAGTAGTTTCTAGAAAAGTTATTGAATGGGGTATTGCACTAGCATCTAGGAAGGATCAGCTCCCTTCTGAAAGAAAAGAGGTGGGATTACCTCACCTTTTTTTACACATCTACAGCTGAACAAATCACCCTGAAGTTCCAGTGATAATCAATGAAGAGATACAGACATTATGAGTGTCTGATTTGTCTGAGTCATCTGAATAAGGCAAATAGCACCTTCAAAATGCATGCTGGTTTTTTTTTTTTTTTTTTTTTTTCTTTTTCTTTTTTTTTTAAAGCAACACTTGGTGCTGTTTTTTTNGACAGTATATTATAATAAGTATTTAATTTTATTATATTACACATTATTTTATTTTTATATACATATATATATATGCATGTACGTATGTATGTATTATATCACCATAAACTTGCTCCAGTTT
>VYZW01040316.1:6700-28199 GCA_013401315.1 Balaeniceps rex | reverse complement strand
GCGCGCCGGGCACTTAAAGCGCGGCGGCGGCGGCGGGGCCGGGCGTGCCGCGGGCAGGGCTCTCGCCATGATCTTCGACCGCCTCAAACGCTTCTTGATCGTGCTGGAGGGCGCGGAGCGGGACGCGCCGGTCGCTTTCAGCCCCGGGCAGGCGGTGTCGGGCCGCGTGGTGCTGGAGCTGGCGGCGGCGGCGCGGGTCGGAGCCCTGAGGCTGCGGGCGATGGGCGCTGCCCGCGTTCACTGGACCGAGTCCCGCAGCGCCGGCTCCAGCACCGCCTACACGCAGAGCTACAGCGACCAGGTGGAGTTTCTCAGCCACCGCGACACGTTGCTGGCACCCCCAGGTACGGCACCCCCCCGGGGCGGCACCCGTGGGTGCGGCACCCCCGGGGTGCTCCGGTGCGCCGGGGGGGCTCCGAGAGCGGGGGTGTGGGTGCACCGGAGACCCCAGGGGCTGAAATACTGGGTGCATGGGGCAGCCTGGGACACTGCGGCTGCTGGGTGCTCCAGATGCCCCAGCCAGCTGTAAATCTGGGTGCCTGGGACACTGTGGCTGCTGGGTGCTCCCAATACCCCAACCCGCTGAAATCTGGGTGCCTGGGACACTGCGGCTGCTGGGTGCTCCGGACACCCCAGCCAGCTGAAATCTGGGTGCATGGGGTACTCCGGCTGCTGGGTGCACAACACTCCAACCCGCTGAAATCTGAGTGCCTGGGACACTGCGGCTGCTGGGTGCTTCAGACACCCCAGCCAGCTGAAATCTGGGTGCATGGGACACTGCGGCTGCTGGGTGCTCCAGATACCCCAGCCAGCTGAAATCTGGGTGCCTGGGACACTGCGGCTGCTGGGTGCTCCAGATACCCCAGCCAGCTGAAATCTGGGTGCATGGGGCAGCCTTATGGACTTGGCACTCTGGGGACTGGGTGCATAGGTCCCCTCCAGGTGCCTCAAATGCTGAGTGCACCCTGGGGTGTGCAGCCAGACCCTGCTGCTCTGCAGGGCACCCCAGTTAGGGACTGGCCCTGCACAAGGCTCCCCCTTTGCTGTGGGTGCTCCCTGGCAGGGAAGCAGCATTGGAAAACTCCTGCGGAGGTTCAGGAGCTTGCATTGAGCAGGGGGTTTGGACTAAATGATCCCCAGAGGTCCCTTCCAATGCCAGCCGTTCTGTGCAATGCAGGCAGGACAGGGGTGCAAACCCTGGGGGGCACAGGGGGCTTGGCCGCCCCCCGGAACGGGCTGGCCACCCTCCCGGAGGGCACCTCTGGGCTCTCGCTCCCGAGCCGCGGTGCAGGGTGGCTGCAGGACGAACCAGAGCCCACCCAGGGAAGCTGCCCGGCTCTCGGAGGAGGTGTCCCTGGGTCATGTGTGCCTGGAGACACGTGAAAAGCAGACGGTGCCCGGAACCCGCGGGACGTGCCCAGCTCTCGTGTTGCAGCTGTGTGACTGCTGCTGCAACTTAACCCTGTCAGAAATATTCCTGTGCCATCGTGCTGCTCTCTTGCTGTGTACTGTACATCTCTGCCACCGATTTGCCCAGGGGGGAAGTTCTGCAGGAGGGAGGTAATCGTCTTAAATCTGTTTTGCCCACAGACAATGGTGAAGTCACCGTCCTGCAGGCAGGAAGGCATGAGTTCCCCTTCACCTTCCAGCTCCCCGAGTAAGTTGACATTTTTCGTTGCCTTAACGCAAAGGGGAAGAGGAGCCGCTTGGTCTGTGACACAGGTCCTGGGGCACCTCGAAAATGAGATTCTTTCAGCAAAGCTCTTCTAAATTGGTCATTATTTATACACAGGACCCTGGCCACCTCCTTCGAGGGAAAGCACGGCAGCGTGCGCTACTGGGTGAAAGCCAAACTGCACAGACCCTGGTCGACAGTGAAGAAGGTGAAGAAGGAGTTCACCGTGATCGAACCCATCGACATCAACACGCCTGCGCTGCTGGTGAGTTCCCCCTGCTCTGCCTCGGGGCAGCAGCATCCAAAACTTCCCTGGGAAGCCCACGGGGAAGGCATCTGCCTCCCCTCCGGCATTACAGCGCAGGCCTGATTTCCAGAGGCGATATTTACCCCCCGTAACTTGTGCACTCCAGCGTTACCTAGACTGGGCAGAGGTCATCTGTGTCTCAGTTTTTGGAAACTTTAATGCATTGCGACAGCATCTTGCATCAGATACCTAAGAAGTTGCTGATGCTCCCCGGCAGGTTCTCAGTGCCAGGGAGGTGCTTGCTTTGAGTTTCATCCTTTCTTACTAAATAGCTTAAATATTGCCCTTTCTCCAGGCTCCCCAGGCAGGTGCTAAGGAGAAACTTGCACGTGCCTGGTACTGCAATCGTGGGCAGGTTTCTGTGACTGCCAAGATCGACCGAAAAGGCTACACCCCAGGTGAGACGACGTGCCGGTGCCCTTGAACCTCTGCGGGCCCTGGGGCAGACCCCAGCGGGAGGGGATTTGGGGTTGCTGTGAGCTGGTCTCTTGACTTCTGGCACGAAATCGGTCAGAGAGTGTTCGTGCGTGCACCTGATGTGGGCAGCCTCCTCGGGACAGAGATTAAACCTTGTGCCTGCAGCGCAGGATGGCATGAGCAACCCTCGGTGATCCTGGGCAGGAATTCCTTGAGGCAGGAGCGGGCTCCATCTCCCCTCCTCCAACACGTGCGTCTGTTTTGGTAGGTGAGGTCATCCCTATCTTTGCTGAGATCGACAACTGCACGAACCGAGCGGTGGTGCCCAAGGCGGCCATCATCCAGACTCAGACCTTCATCGCTCGGGGCACCAAGAAGCAGAAGAAGTCGGTGGTGACCAGCATCGTCGGTGACTCCATTGCAGCGGGGAAGCGGGAAGTGTGGCACGGGCGGGCGCTGAAGATCCCTCCGGTGGGCCCGTCCATCCTCCAGTGCCGCATCATCCAGGTGGAATACTCCCTGAAGGTGAGGGACCTTGTGGGGTTGAGCGTTTTCCCCTTCTCACGAGAGCTGTGCTCGCTGTGCCCGCTTTGGGCTGGTGCGGAGATTTTGGGGCTGGTGATTTGTATGAGGTCTTGGGTTCCCCCTGTGCAGCTGTGGCTGCTCTCCCCGTTGCCCCATTGCCGCTCGTGCAGGAGCGTTTGCATCTCCCTTTGCATCCCGCGGCAAGAATTCCCTCTTGGCCGCTCGAGCCAGTGCTCTGGGGACATACCTGCCCCTGCAGACTGGGGAATCACCAACAGCTTCCCGGCTGTCTCCTGTCTCTGAAGGTTTGTGTGGATATTCCTGGGACGTCCAAGCTGCTCCTCGAACTGCCACTCGTCATCGGAACCATCCCGCTGCATCCGTTCGGGAGCCGCACGTCCAGCGTCAGCAGCCAGTACAGCGTCAACCTGGACTGGCTGAGCACCATCCCAGAGCAGCCGGAGGGTGAGCGTCTCCCTCTCCCCGGCATCTGTGGGGTGCTGCAAACCCCCCTGGTCAACCTGCTGTGGATAGCGCGGGTCAGAGCAAGTTTTCAACCTTGTCTCTTGCTCCAGGACCAGCTTTTGCTTTTTTACTTAATTTTTTGGTTGTGGTGCTGCATCTCCCGCGTTCCTTCCCCAGGGAACTGGGAGGGTTTGGGAAATAGTGGATTTCAAGCCCTTTTACCTGCGTGTCTCCATTAACGGAGAGTGTTTCCTATTCCCTGATGGTTCTCTTCTCTCTGCAGCTCCCCCTGAATACTCGGCGGTCGTGTCCAGCCCAGAGGCCGAGCAGAGCCTGGCTCCGCCGTGCCGCAGCGAACTCGGCGGCATCCTGGAAGGTCCCTTCTTCGCCTACATCCAGGAGTTTCGCTTCCGACCACCTCCGCTGTATTCGGAGGTAACGAATCCCCCTGGGCTGGGAGAGCTGGTGGCGATGGCTGGGATGTGCCCGCTGCCGAGGTTTTTGACTCTAAACTTGGCTTTGCAGATTGATCCAAACCCCCCTTCAGACAACATCCGTCCACGCTGCATGACCTGTTGAGAGAAGCGCATCGGACACAGTTGACAGCATGGCGATCCCTTGGGATGAGAGCTTGCACCCTCGTGGCACTTCGGTCTGGAAACGGGGACGTGGCGGCCGTGAGACCAGAGCTTCTGCAGCGCCGAGACCCCGGCTCCGCTCACTGCCCTCAACTGCTCTTGCTGTGGCTGTCTACGGACCGACACCAAGCGTGGTGGTGTGGACTCGTGCGTGGTAGGAGAACACGTGAGGCTCCAGCGCAGAGCGGCTTCATGTGTGGTTGGGCAGGACGCAGAGCGTTAATAACTGCCCCAGGATTCGGGGGCTCAAAGGGGGGATATTTGCTCTCCCCTTGCCTGCAGCGGCTGTGCTCTGGCAACTCCTGTCGTGGAAAACAGGAGCTTGGAGGTGTTTCTCAGGATTACGAGACAATATTGTAATCTTGCTCGGACGTGAGTCCCGTGGTGACGCAGGTGACCGCGGGTGCAGCCCTTCTCCTGCAGCAGCTCACCAGGATTGCAGTTCCCTAAGAAAGTAACAGGGCTTTTTTTGGCCAGGTGAAGCAGAGTCTTTGTCTGCCTCTGATAATTTTTGCCATGAGCCTGGCGATGCCTGCAGGGGGAATGGTTTGAGCTAGTTTACCAAAACTGTACAGGCTTTCATGGGCTGTTACCAGGGCAGAGGAGTTGGGGGACAAATTTATGATCTGCGGCAGCGTTTTGGTGCCATTTACCAAGAACAGGGAAGCTGGTCCCTGTGTGTCAGCACCAAACCTGCACCACGTGCTGATGCCTCCCCCGTGATAGGGCTGAAAACCGAGCCCCAAACTGCGGTACCACCACGGAGGTGTTGGAGCCGTGGCTCTGGCATCTCCCTAGTGGCCAAGGAAAAGAGGAGGAAGCCTGGTCCGAGGCTGGTGGCAGCCACAAACACCGATGGGAGATGTGGAGTTGAAATGGGCCAGGAGTCCTGCTCAGGATGGGCTTAATCCTGCGCCCATAGAGCGGTCGGTGGCCCCGGCGCGGTGAGGATACAGCAGCAATATGCGCTGACTGGTGTGGGAACGGGCGAGCCGGGTGTTGTAGCAAGGACCGCTCGAGTGTGCGTGCCGGGGGCTGACCCCGCGCGCTCCGGCATGGCCTGAGCAGAGTCTGGGTGCTGAGGACCTTTGCATTCCCTCACTGAGACAATCCTGCCTGCGGGGCTGATGCTTCCCCGCACACAACCAAAGCCAGGCGTGCCTCGGCCTCCGTGCCGGGGCCGCGCTCTGCTCGCCGGGGATTGCTCAGATGATTTTTGTATCTGTGAACACTTTTATAACAACCACTCTTGTCTCTGATTATTCTTTTTGTACGACTTTGTTGGCGAAGTTTTGTTTGAAATAAATTCTTTAAACCCAGATGTTGCCTGGATATTTTTCCACTGCTCTCTTTCTGCTGGATCCGCTCACCGGCTCTGCCCACGCTTCCCATTGCCCGGAGCCGTGCAGCTCACGTGGCTGTCGGGATGTCGGAGCGGGAGCGCTCCCTCCCCTCGCCTCATCACCCCGCGGGCACCCAGCTCCACCCTGCGCCCGGTCCCACTCTGCACTGGGATCGACTGGGTCACTCGGCCAGTGCTGTCCCCCATGCTCGGAGCTCCCCTGCCCAGATGTTGGGCTCCCGCAGTGAGCACCGAGCGATGCTCCGCGCCGTGCCTCCGGCTCCTCCGCCTCCGTGCAGATTTCGCCCTCTTCCCATCGCTGGCTTAGTGGGGCTGCGAGCGATCCTGTTGAATTTTCCATGCTCGCTACCTATGTGTATCGGGGCTGCCGGAGGACAGACATGCTCTCCTCCATCCATCCCGAGAGCCCGGCAGGGACCTGGCAGGTCCAACTGGCACGGAGGAGCCGGGACGCTCCCGCGGTGGCTCAGCCGTTCCCGAGGAGGGCTGGATCAGCCCCACGCTGTGCCGGCTGGGAATGGCCACTGCTGTGTTGGAAGAACAGGGGCTCCTTCGCCTGCTTCCTTGGGTCGAGATCCGGGGTTTAACAGCGTTTCCGTGCTCCACATCTGCTGAGCGCAGCAGATCTTGGCACGTGCAAAGCAGGGCTCGAGCTGGGTTTAGTTGTGTCTTCCACAGACCGTGCTGTTTAAAAATATCGCCGCTGGACTGTCATTTCCCGTCCCCTTTTTTTTTTTTTTTGGTTGGTTGCTGAGCTGCTCAGCGCCGCGGCTGCATCGGCGCACGTCCTCCCACGGCGGGCCAGGCGCTCAGCCGCAGCAACAGCCCAGTGAGATAACTTATCCCCGTGCTTGCCGGCGAGAGCCTGGTGCGCATGCAACCTTTATTCAAATCTTTTTTTATTTGGCATCCCTGGCCGCACCAAGTAATCTGCCTTGGAAGAGGATTAACCGGCCTCGCAGTGCATTAGTTTGCATCCTCGTTTGGGGAGATGCATGCCCAGATCGCGGTAGCGGTGGCCGGTGCTGCGTGGCCTCGTGGCTCAGCCACGCTGGGGCACGTTGGTGACGTCAAAGGGCGCAAACCGCAGCGCTGCAACCCCCTGGATAAAGATGCCTCCGAAGGAAACCCTGGGATCAGCCTCCCCGGGGCCGGCGTGCAGCCGATCTGCACCACGCCGCGGCATGGCACAAGGGAGCCATTCTATGCCGGCAAACGCCGAGTGGCAGAGATGGCGGGGGCTGCTGGTCAGACCCCGATCATCTGCCCCGGCCGCACAAGGGGATGCTTATTCCCAGGGTCGGAGAGGGAGGAGAGCCGCCGAGCACCCCGTCCGTCCCGCTGCGCCGTTCTGGGAAAGCACATCACGTCGTGACAGTGACAGCCACGGGGACAGGCCATGCCGGGCTGGGGAACCCAACGCCGGTGGGCACCGCTCCCGGTCCCCACGTGGGAGGGATCTTTCCAGCAGAAATTCTTGCAAATGCCTCCAGGTTTTTCTCGCAAAGCCGGACAGTAGCGCAGCAAGGGGGGGGCATAGCCCGTCTGGGTCTCTTGCCAGTACAAGGGCTGCGCTCCTGAATCCTGGAGGGGCTAAAAATACCCCGTCTGGATATGCGGAGCTGCCCCGGAGCCGGGGTGAGGGACAGACCCCCCCGGCAGCACTTTCACAACCACCGGCTGTGCCGCCGGTGCTCCCTCCAACCTCCTGCTGTTTACCTTCCCCAGCTCCAAAGTCCTCGTTGGACAGCACGGTCTGCTCTGCTGCGTGTTGGCACGGGGGCTTGGGGCACGCGGGGGCTGCTGGGGGGTCTGCTGAGCCAGGACGGCCCTGTGCCATGTGCGGCGGTGCCGGCCGCGGCACGGAGACCCGATGCCGGGCAGGAGGTGCGTTACACAATTACAGTGCCGGCAGTATTTATAGCTCTTGGCCCCATGTGTTGGAAAATGCTTCCCAGACCACCCGGCAAAAGCTGCTCCTCACGAGGGGCATGGAAACACCCCCCCCCGGCTCTGCTCCTCTCTCTTCTCCTTTTTGCTCCTCAGTCCCAAAAATGTGTGGGACCCCTCTGCCCCGGGCACTGGGGTGCCAGGACCCCCCTGCTGCAGCTCACCCCCTGCAGCCCCTTCCTNCGGGGGCTGCCCCTTCCCCCCAGCTCGCCCCGTCCCCAGAGGATGCTCGGTCCCGGCACGGCAGCCGTGGGCTTTGCCTGAGGCTGTTGTCATGCAGTGGAGGGTCGGTGGCGGGGGGCCAGTGCCGCCGTGCTGCAGGGAGGGTGACACGCGAAGCTCGCGGCCGTCCCGGCGCTGGCAGGGACAGAATGTGCCGGCGCCGGCGCAGCCTTGCGAGGGCCGGGGATTAGCTGCACGGCTCCTGCCTCCCGGCCCGGGCATCCGTCCAGCTCCCAAAACAAGCGCTGCCTTCCCCCATCCCAGCTGGGCTGAGGCCTGCGGGGTGCAGCTCGCCCCAAAACACCCGCCACGGGGGCACTGGGGGCTGGGCTGTTTGCAGGGGGGTGGCCGCCGGTGATAAATACGGATTTTGCCCGAATGGGGATGCCCTGCTCCGTCCCCGTGCTGCGCATGGGGTCGACGCGCTGCCCAAATTCAGCATGTTTGCAGCGGGGGGGGACACCGGGCTTGCACCCTGGGGAGCAGCGAGTCAGCGCTGATGGGTGCTCGGGAGCACCGGGACCGGCTCGTCCCCTGCATACGGGACCCGTGCTGTGCCGGCGGGTCCCTGAGCACCTCGGGGACACGCACACGGCCCCGGCAGCACTGGGCCTTGCTTCGGTTTTGCTCCAAGCTCCGAAGCAAGGAGCAAAAAGCCCCGGGGACTCCCTTTGCATGGTGGTGACAGAGCTCTGCCGGGGCGCCGGGAAGCAGCCGTGCACCCCGACATGCCAGGGCGGCATCGCGGCCGTACTCCGCCCGCTGACTCAGCCGCCTGTTTGCTGGAGCCGCTCCCGCCCACGAAAACCACAGGCAAAGTCCCCACATCCCTGCGCCGGGGCTTTCCCCGCCGGCTTGACAGGAATTGCAGCTTTTTCCCAGCGCGGTGGCCGAGCTGGCGCGGGCAGCGAGAGCCTCCGGGCGCAGGGGAAAACTGTGGAGAAACCGGGGCCGGTTTATGCCGAAAAACAGGGTCTGGAGCAGCCGGGCGGATGCGTTGCATGTGCCATGTGCCCTGGGAGCATCGTGCCGGTGCGGGCAGGCATCACGGTGCTCGCCGAGACGCCCCACAAGCCCTGATGGTGGCAGGCGCTACCGGCGCGGCATTTCCCGCAGGGCCGGCTGATGCTGTGGGCTGCCGGGAGCGAACCGCCGCCTTTATTCACTACATCAAACCCAACCCCTTGTTTTTCTGGGGCCAAACCCCCCCTTTTGGGGTCCCTCACCGTGGGGCTGCCCAGCCCTTCGCGTGATCACCGCTCCATCCCTCGGGGAATGGAAAATTTTCATGACTTTTTGACTTTTATCCAATTGTTTGGGAGAGAGGAAGGGACCGGGCGCCGTGCACAAACATGTCTATGTATAAACAGCGGGGACCATGGAGGGGGGGCTGGAGCTGCCAGCGCCGAGTGCCAGCAGGGACCCACCCCAGCGAGCCGGGTGTCCCCTCTCCCACTGGGACCCCAGCGCAGTGTCCCGGGCTCGGCGACCCAGAGCCGTCCCCGCAGGGATGCAAATATTTTGGCTTTGTTCAAAAAAACACCACCACTAAAAAAAAAATCCCCCCTCCCCAGTCATCCGACGGCAGCACATGACGTGTTGGCACACAAACAGGGTGTGTGGCGATGGCGCTGGCCTGGCTGGGGATGCAGCACAGCTCCCATGCCGGCTCGGGGGGACGGGACGGGATCTGTGGGTGACACAGCGCGATGGGACTTTGCTCCCGGCGCTGCTCCCCACCCCGGCCGTGTTTGCCATCGCTCCTGGGTGCTGCTCCACAAGTCGTGCGGAAACCCCCACCAGGCATGGGGTGCCCGGCCCCTGCCGCATCTCGGGGGACGCGGCGCAGCAGCATCCCACGCCCCGACCACCGCGTCTCCCCGCAGCTAAAACCTTCCTCGCACGGGGCATTTGGCACCAGGGGGATGTGAGCGGCACCGCCGCCCTCGCCGGTGGGCTGCTGCGGGTGCCGGCGGGGACGCAGCCGTCCCCAGCAGAGAGGCGAGGAGCCGTCACCCCCGCTGCTCCCCGTCCCCCACCATCTCAGCCCCGCTCCCAGGGCAGCTCCCGCGATGGGGCAACGCTGGCAAAGCCCACAGCTCCAACCCCCCATCCGCTCCCCAGTCGCAAAGCCTCCAGAAACAGGGTCGTGCTCCTTTTTTCCTTCCCCTTTTCCCCCCACTCCTGCAAGAAGAAACGGCCTCAAGTTGTGCCAGGGAGGTTTAGATTGGATATCAGGAAAAACTTCTCCACGGAGAGGGTTGTCAGGCACTGGAACAGGCTGCCAGGGAAGCGGTGGAGTCCCCATCCCTGGGGGTATTGGGTTGACGAGGTGCTTAGGGACATGGTTTAGTGGTGGACAGGTACGCGTGGACTCGATGATCTTAAAGGTCTTTTCCAACCAAACGATTCTACAAAGCAGCAATTTTGAGCTGGTTTCAGAAAAAACTCTTGAGCCGAGCCCCGTTTGGAGGAGAGGAAGGCTCTGTCACCAGGAGCTTGCAATTAAGCCCCCTCCCCATTTACTGACCTCGTTAGCAAGCCTGCACCCAATTACTTTTAAATGCAAGGGTTCATGTGGAGCAGGGAGAGGGATTTTCCTGCTCAGCAGCTGTGTAAATGCCATCGTATCGCAGCTCGGTGATGAAGGCAGCGATAGCCGGGGGGGGTCCCGGCCGGTTGGCGGTGGCTGCGGCGGGCAGCGCCGGCGGGGAGGGCGGCCACGGCTCCACCAGACGGTCCCAAGCCGGTTCACTCCGCTTTCCTGGCGGTTTTGTGTGTGAAAAAAATAAGGGAGAGTCAATCTGCTTGCAGAGAGCTGGTAAACACCGGGAGAGGGGATGGGGGGGGATTGCTCTTGGAGCTGTGTTTATGGCTGCAAAGCTTGGCTGGTCGCTTGCTCCGGGATCAGCCCTTCCCTGCGTGCACGGATGGGGGCTTGCTGCAAAAACGGGGCTTTTTTAGGAAACAGGGCTCTCCGGTTCCTGCGAGCCAGCTATCCTCAGCTCAACCCCAGCCGCCAGCTCCAGCAAAATATGTTTATGCTGCAAACCTCTGGCCGGCCCCGCTGCCGAGCGGGGGGGACGTGTGTGCCGATAAGGGCGCCGCGTCCTTTCCTTCCAGATCACCTGATAGCCAGGGAAGCCGGGGGAGGCGGCCGCTTGGCTCCCCATACCCTTGTTTTACGATTTCTCTTATTATTATTATAAGGTTTTGGTTGGGGGGGAAAAAAAAAATTAAATAGCTGTGGCTTTGCTGTACCAGGCTGCTGCCAGAGCCTGGAAAGCTTCTGCCCTGCCAGAGGCTGAGCTGCCCCCGGGCTGCCGGCCCGCGAGCAGCCATCCGAGAACATGAAAACTGAAAGAAAATGTTTCCTGCCATCGCCCGGGCGTTTCTCGCGTGGCAGAGGGAGAAGATGGTTTCTAACCCGGCTCGCACGCTGGGGCACGCAGCATCCCAGCAGGATCCTGCAGTGGTCTGAGCACCGAGCGCAGCCCCGCAGGGGACGGGGCAGCTCCAAGCCCCTCTCGGTGGGGAAAAAAACATTAACTATTCAATTTTGATGTTGCTTCGAGTCATTTTCCATTCTTGGGTTTGGAAATAACGCTCCCCGGGTGAAGCTGTTGCAGCAGGCGAGCTCAGCCTGACGCGAGCAGGAAAGAGCTGGGGGTGCTGGGCGGCCACGGGCCCTGTTTGCAAAGTAAAACTGCAGTTGTTGTTGTTGTTGTGACACCCGTACGGTTGCGAAATGCTGGCGCCGAAATACCCGTGGCTTTCCAAACAAGCCGAGCCCAGCTGTGGCCAGCGGCCGTCTGTCCAGCTGTGGTCCCTGCGGCCCCTTCCCCGCGGCACGGGCGCAGCTGGGATGCCCGTGCCAGCCATGGTTGGGGGGAAGAACCCCAAAAGCTTTTCTTAGGGAGGAAAAGCGAAAATTCCCCAGCTGCAAGGGAGATTTTTTCTACCTGGAGGGTCTGCCGGGCATCCCGGCCACGGGGGTTTTGCAATGCCAGGGCGGGGGATGAGCTGCCTGCCCCTCGGCGAGATGAAACCTTGAATTCTGCTTAAAGAATTAAAAAAAAAAATCCTAGGGATTGGTTTGTTTGCTTAGAGATTAAGTCAAAGCAGCTCCTGAATGGTCACCTAATCCCCCCGGGAGCGGGTGGCCTTGTGTAGGTGGTGGCAGCGGTGGCTTTTTGCCCGGCAAATAATCCTGTTCCCTGCCACGGCTCGTGGCCGGGCTGGGCTCCGACACCTCGCTGGCATCGGCTCCTCTCTGGGCTCCCTCGGGGAGGGAGAAGGGGTGCAGGGAAGGGGCTGCGAGAGGGGTGGACGGACGAGGGAAGGGGCTGCAAGAGGTACAGACGGACAAGGGAAGGGGCTGCAAGAAGGATGGGCGAGGGAAGGGGCTACGAGAGGGACAGACAGATGAGGGAAGGGGCTGCAAGAGGGACGGACGGACGAGGGAAGGGGCTGCAGGGTTACAACCTTCCCTGCTGCCCGTGCTAAAACCAGGCTGTTGCTCTGCGGGGCTGCGTTTCCTGGGGCTGGGAAACAGGTTCAACTCCTCCATCTGGGAGCAAAATCCCAGATGGGACCCGCAGGGATGGATCTCGCCTTCCCCGGGGGCTCGGACCCCCCAAGAGCTGATGTTTATGGGGCTGGAGCAAACCCCTCCGGCTGCTTTATGGTTTTCCTCTGGTGCCGGCCAGAGCTCACATCCCCCCAAAATCAGGGAGCCCAAAGCAAATCCCCAGGCTCCGAGCATCTTCCCATGGCTCTGAGCATCTTCCTGCAGCTCCAGCTGCTTCATCAGGATGCAGCGCTGAATTTTCTGCTTAGCAAAAGCAAGCGGAGGCGGCGTGGGGTAAATCCACCCGTGCGTGTCCCCGGTGCCGTTTGCTTTTGGGGACACGTCACCAGGACCCTGCGGAATAGGGAGGGAATGGGGGGAGGTTTTTGCCTTCAGGGCAGGGATGCTCAGCGCTGGCCTTGGCCAGCGGCACCCACAGCCACGGCGTTTGGGCGGCGGTGGCACCCGTGGGTGTAAACAGCCGTACAGAAATAGTCGGCGTATCAGGCAATATAAAAAGGCATCGCAGGACATAATCAGATGTCGCCCTCTAAAAATAAAAGGCAGCGGGACTTAAATTAGCTGCTTGTAAAGGTGTCAGGGTACGTGTGTGCGGGTGGCTGCGGCTGCTCTGCCCACCTGGGGGGACCCCAAAGCCAGGGGGACCCCACGGCTCAGGGTGCCTTCGGGATCGATGCCGGTCCGGCCGCACTCTCGCCATCCACCCGCGCTGGGCTGAGCTTTGTTTTCCCCGTTGCTGTGGCTTTTTGCTGCTTACCCTGGAGCTGTTCAGAAGGAGTTCCCCGTTCAGTGTAATGAGTTGCCCGTTCTCAGGCTGCGGGTGGCAGTGGCTCTCGTCGGGCGTAACCGATGCCCTGCGGCACGTCTGGGTCCTGCGCGGGGTCGGATCCGGATGGAGGAGCGGGGAAGGTCACATCCTGGCTGCGAAAGCCGGCCCAGCAGCCGTCCTCGGGTCGCTGGGCTGAGAGCGGCTCCCGGAGACTCATTTGGAAAACAGTCCTGTGAAATTCAAACTAATTAGAAAGTCCCGAGCCGCTCACTCACACTAATTGCCAAGGACGGCTTAATTAGTTTTCCCCAGCACATTGCCTGTGGGCTCTGCGCGGCACCATGTTCCCGGCAGAGCACCGGCCAACTCGGGACATGTGTGGGAAAGGATGCGTGGGGCTGTCGGTGGGGACGGGGCTGTCCCCGAAGGCGTCGGGGGGGACGTGAGTGGTGCCACGGGTGGGATGGATCCCCGGAGGGTGACCCCGCCGGGGGTGATGGGGGGTCTGCTGTCCCCCCCTCTCCCCGGGTTGTTTTTGATGCAGCAGTCGGGACTGGCTGTCCTGGCATGAACTTGTCCCATGAACAGGGAACAGGAACGATGAACCGGCGGTGGTGCTGGCCCCGAGCCGGGCAATGTGTTTACCGCCGCCACCCAACCGTACCGAGCCATGACCCCGGTGCCGCTTCCTTCGCCGCTCCGACCCCAAAAACGGACGGTAAACAGGGGCTGGGGCTGAAACCTGAGTGAGCGCTCGCGCTGAGCTGGTAACCGAATACTTCCTCCGCACGTGGCTGGCCTGGTGCACTCCGACGGCGAGCCCAGCATCGCCCAAATCCCAGTAAAATCCCTAAATCTGATCTCTCCGGCTGGGTTTCTGGGGCTGGGAGGACGCCGGATCGCCAGCCTCCGGCCCGTCCCCAGGGATTTAGGGTGCAAGGATGGAGGCTGCGGGCGACGCAGGGGCCCGTGGGGTGGTGTGGCGGGGAGGGAAAGACGGGTTTGCTCTGCCGGGAGGTGGGGAAGCACCGTGGGGACGCGGGGCTGGTGCCACCTCGTGGCTCCGCTGGCAGCTGAGACGCCCTGGACGCGCGGTGCCGGACACCGGTGGGGCATGGTGGTGGTGGGCACGGTGGCGGGGGGTCCTGCATGCACACAGCCGGCCAGGACCCCCAGCCACGGGAATGACGCCATCGCAGCCGTCCCCATCCGCAGAGCGCCGGGAAGAGCCGTAAATCCCAACCCACCCACTGCTGCCAGAGGTCGCGCGGGGGAATGTGCCGAAACGCGGCCGTGTGCCGCCCTGGCCGCGCTCCCCGGTGCGTTATCTCTGGTCGGCATCAGCGCGGTTTCCGCCCACGCGTGCCGGTGCTGCGAGCATAATTTTGGTGAAATCCCTTGCAAAACACGACCGGAGCTAAAAGCGACAGCAAGGAGGCTGAGCCGTGCGCCAGCGGCTGCGGCAGAGGCACTGCGGCTCTGCCGGCGCTGCCTTTCCCCGGACTTCCCCGTGCTACTAACCCCGTTTTTTTCTTTTTTTTTTTTTTCCTTTTTATTTTTTGCACTCTCAGCAAGTAAACGCTGACGCCTCCGGCCCCTGCACGCAGGGCAGACGAAACCGCAAACCGCTCTTCATCTTCAGCAGCATCTGCAGTTCTGCCTCCGATAAGGGCCGAGGTGGCGGCGCAGCCCTGCGCAGGGGTGCTGGGGGGCCCTGCCTGCCCCGGGTCACCCCCGGTCCCACCGCCTGGCTGCGTCCTCCGCGGCGCCGTGGATTGCCCTCCACTCTAAACCCTTGCTGTCGTCTGCCTGGTCAGGCAAGGGAAGCCATCTCAGCCCTGCTGCTGTGTTCATTTATTTTTATTTTTTAATTTTTGCATATTCTTGAAATGTTGGAAGTAGCCGGTGTTTGCTGCTGGGGCTGTTTGTGCCCCCGTCCCGCAGGGGCCGGGGCGATGCTGGCCCCGGCTGAAGCAGGAGTGAAGCTCTGCCTCCTCTCCTGATCTGGCCAAGGAGCACCCTCAGCCCTGGCTGGACGCTGCGGCCACCTTTCCGCGTCGGTTATCGCCGATGGGCGGTTGGGGCCGGGAAATGCCCGGCCAGGTCCTGGCCCTATACGACACTGCGTCTGGGGGCATCGCCTTCCACGTCCTGGAAACCAGAAAACTCCCTGAAAGTGCTGGTGCAACCACGAGCCCACAGGGTGGGTGCTCGGCATCCCGCGTGGGTGTGTGGCATCCTGCATGGGTGCTCAGCATCCCGCGGGATTGCCCCTCATCCCCCTCCTGCCATCCATCCCCGCTGCCCCAGCCTGGTGATGGCTACAGCACCGACTTCTCTGGCGATGGGTCCCATCCTTCCTCGTCCCTGATGATGACGGGTTTGTCAGAGATGAGCAGGGCGATGGGGACCAGCAGCTGGCGCAGCCCCTGCCTTCCCTCCTCGTTGTCCTCCTCCTCCTCCTCCTCCTCGTCCTCCTCCTCCTCGCCGGCTGGGCAGCTGGAGCAGCCGGTGCTGCCAGGCGGTGGAATCCCGGCCGGGCTCAGCACGTTCTGCCTCCAGTAGGCAAACGGCAGCTCCTTCTCGCAGCCCGGCGGGCACGCCACTGCCGGTTCTTCGGCCATGGGGCCGGGCTGCGGCGTGCTGGGCCATGTGCCGCCATCGGTCGTCTCCTTGCCGGGATTCGGCTCCATTAGCAGCAGCTCGGCCGGGCTGAAACTCTCCGAGGGCTCCACAAAGCCTGGCCGGGGCTGGCCCTAAGGGTTGGGTGTGTTTGGGGTGGGAACGTCCCCTGCCAGGGCCGTGCACGGGCGCCTGCTGGGGTGCAGGATCTGGCCCCTCCTGCACCCTGTATCTCACCTGGCTCATTTCGCTGGCGGAGAACTGGACGGCTTTGCTGCCCAGGGGCTTGGGCAGGGGTGGGAAGAGGAGGCGGCGAGCCCTGGGGAGGGGGTGGTTGGTGAGGGGGTGTGTAATGGGGGGGGGGGTCAGAGCAGGGTGGGGGCGAGGGTGCTGCCATCACCTCTTTTTGCTCAGCTGGTAGATGGTGACCATGGCGGGGAGGCTGAGTGAGATGGCCAGGGACTTCAGGTTGGATTTCCATGCCGTTCCCTGGGGACCTAGGGACGGGCACGGCTGGATGGTGGCATTTCTGTCCCCAGCGCCCCGCGTGGGACACAGGAGCCATTTCGGGGTGAGGGCGAGCACTCCGTGGAGAGCACCCCACAGGGACTGGGGAGGGGACGGGGTCTCCAGCCATTACCCAGCGCCTTGGTCTGGAAGTGCCTCCAAGTGCTGCAGGTCCCCCCGCTCTCCGCCGTCACCTCCTGGACGCTCACCCTGTAGGCTGTGCCGGGCCGCAGGTTTTGGAGGGTGTAGTGCGACGCCGTGGCATCCGCTTCGCTGTCTGGGCAAACGATAACGAGCAGGCGGTCGTCCGGCAGCTACCTGCGGGTTGCAGGCAGCGCCCTCCTCCTGCCCGCGGGGATGGGGGGTCCCACTCACAGGTCACGTTGTCCCCCTTGGCCGCGTGGCAGATGAGGTACTTGGCCAGTGCCCCGGGACAGGCGGCACGGCGGGACGGGCTCCACCAGAGGACGGCGGCGGTGGCATCCTTGGTGCTGGCGTTGATGTGGATGGGCACGGCCAGCGAGGCTGCACGTGATGGTGGGGGAGCGCAAAAAAAATGGGGGGGCATTTCGGGAATCCCCCTTTTTGCAGTTAAATCGGGCGCGGATGCTCTGTGTTTCCATACGTACTGTTGCCGGTGTAGTGGTGCCGCAAGGCGAAGGTGGACCAGCCCCGTGCCGGGTCCCAGCCGTGCACGGCGAGGCGGTGACACAGTGCTTCCAGTGCTCCTGGGGCAGGAACTGGGGATGCTGGTTAAACCCCCGCCAGGATCCGGCCCCAGGCGAGGGGGACGGGCGGGGGGCTTGGGGCGCTCCCTTGCCTCTCTCCACGTGGATGCTCTTGGCAGGGAAATCTCGTTGGGTGCAAAAGCCCCGTTTCGGGGCTTCTGGCAGCGGCTGCTGTTCGAAGCAGTAGACGGTGCCAGGGCTTGGTGCTTCCCACCACACCGACATGGTGCCGCCGGCCACGCTGACGTCCTTGAAGTCGAGATCTGGGATGAAACGGGAGGTGCGAGGGATGGCTGGGAAAATAATTCCCTCGAGGCTGCCGGGGAGCTCGGTCCTTCCGCGAGGCAAGTACCTGCACGCAGCTCTGCCGGCACACGGAGCTGCCGCGCCGGCCCCGTCCCGGCAGCGTTGGCTGCCGTCAGCAGGATTTCGTACTCGGCCCCGGAGAGGGTGAGGTTGTGCGCCGTCACCTCCCTCCCCAGCACCACGGTGTCCTTGGCCAGCTCGGCGCAGTGGCACGCCGGCATGCGGGCACGCAGCGTGTAGGTGACGTCCCCCTGCTCCTCGGGGGCTCGCTGCGGGAGGGAGAGGGAGCGGCTTGGAGGATGAAATGGCGGGGGGACACCCAGGAGGGTCCCCGGGGGATGCTGCCGTACCTGCCAGCGCAGCCTCAGCACCCGCTGCCCATCTCTCCCTAGTTTTCCCAGCTGGAAGCTCAGCGCCGGGCTCTCCAGGATTTCTGCAAGAAGAACGAGCCCAGCTGGGCTATCAGCATTTTTGGGAGCCGCTGGGATCCCACCCTCTTCCTCCCTTCTTCCTCACCCTCGGGAACGGAGATGGAGCTGCTCCAGTCACTCCAGTAGCTGCTCCAGTGGGGGAGCTTCTGCCGGAGCTGGACCTCGAAGGCGCCGTCCCCCCCCAGGGTGCAGGTCACTAGAGCGGGGCAGCAGGGTCAGGTGGGGGGTGCCCCCCCCTTTTCCCCAGCTTTTGGCCATTGTGGGGTGCGGGGGGATCGGGGGGAGCATGGGGCAGGGCCCCCCCGTCAGGACCTGGGAGCACCCCCAGGAGATGCTCGTCCCCTGCATCCCTGCAGGCTGAACCGACCTGAGTCATCCTCGTCTGTCACCGTCTCGCACACCACCTGCGGAGAGAACCGGGGACGGAGGCACCCGCCCAGTAAAACCAGTATGTTACTGGGACATGAAAGCAGATGCTGCCTTGTGTCCCCTGAACATCCCAGGGGCTGGGAGAGCAAAACGGGCTGCAGGGGACATGGTGGCCAGGAGGGTCCCCTTGGCCAGGGTACCACGGCTTCGGCCCCGGGACCCTCCTGGCAGCAGTCGAGAGGGGTGGGGGGTCCCCGGCTGCGGGGGGTTTCGCTGGGGACGAGCGGCCAGATTTCATCTGTCATCGTCATTAGTCTAATCTGGGGTTTTGCCTGTGTAATCCCCACGAATCGCAGCCTGATCCTGTTACGGGTGGCAGCGGGATCCCATGGCCAGGAGGACAGGGCAGAGCCGATAACGCCGCGAAACAGATGGGACGTGGATGGGTTTGGGGGGGGACAGTGGCGTCACCAAGCCCCTGCACTCTCCAGGCTGCCAGGGCTGCCATGATGCCACTGACCGTCCCGTCGGTCACCGCCGGCTCCGGCAAATAGCGGTTTTACCTGCGTCCAGCTGTGGTCACCCATCCTCTGGAAGCGAGCCTCCCACTGCGGCGGCCGGCCCCCATGGTGGCACGGTGGCCACGGCACCTGAAGCCACAGCCGGCCACCGGTCTTGGTGAAGGGCATCCTGTCGGGGGGCGGATCTAGCTTGACTGTAAGGACAAGGTGGTCTCGTGGTTATCGGTGCCGGTGCTGGCACCCAGCCAGGCCCCGCGGGAGCTTACCAGCCTCGTTGAGGTACAGCGTGAGGTTGGGGGTCCTGTGGACGTGGTCCCCCCAGCGCGCCTCCACCCAGGCCGTGGCATTGGTGAGGACGTAAACGTGTTGATGCTTCAGGGTGTACGTCGTCCTCGCGCCCACCTCGAACCGCTGGCACAGCCTGGGCGTCGCGTAGCTGGGGGGGGAGCGGGCGCAAGGTCGGATCCGGATGGGCAGCTCTCGCCCTCCGGGTAGGCTTGGGATGCGGAGGGCACGTGGCCCCATATGGGCTCCCCAGAACGCGGTGCCCGTCCCCACCGCGGTGCCCGACTCACCAGAGCGTCAGGAGGTAGGAGGTGTTGCCGGCGGGGCCGTGGGGTGGCCAGGAGCAGAGGAACCGGCGGGAGCCGCATTGCTTCCAGCAGGCGAAGCCGGGGGCCGCGGCGGTGCCTGCGGGAGAGGGCAGCAGCTGGCGGCTCCCACCCCCCAAACCCCGGCAGGTCGGGCAAGGCTGGCATGGAGCAGCGGCGTAGCTGTTGCCCGATCACCGTGTTGCTCGCCCGGGGGATCGGAGCAGCCGCGCCGGTGATTCTCACCCAAAAAACACCATTTCCCCCCTCCCCGGAGATGCGGTGCTGGCCAGTGCCGCTTGCCCGACTCCTGCCAGCCACCGGCAGGGATTCACCCGGCTTTACTCCGTCCCTGTGGTTTTGGGTGAGCATCTTTGTCGCAGCGACGGCTCCCCGGGCCTTATCGCTCCCGAATCGTTCATTGAAAGTTCTCTGAAGTTATCTCTCATCTCCCGGCGCCGCAGGAGCACTTACCGCCCTGCACCAGCGCCGCCAGCGCCACCAGCAGCCACCCCAGCATCAGCCACCCGGGGTGTCCCACACCAGACCCGGGGCTCCGCTGCCCTTCCTGGCTGCCCAGTTCCCCAGCACCCGGTGGGTGTCCCCCGCCAGCTCGGCGGCAGCCCAGGCGCTCGGCGCAGCTCCTCACACCCGGCGTTTCCTCTTCTGCTAAAAGCTTGCCGAAGGGCGGCTGTTCCCAGGCAGGGCAGAGCGTGAGGCGTGATTGCATGCCTCACTTTTACCAAAACCAAAAGAGAAAGCAACCAAAATATCTCCCTTTTCTGCCGGCATGCTTGCCGAGACTCAGCCAAACCCTGCCCCGGTTGCACCACATGCCCCGGCCCGGTCAGAAGTGCAAGGTAAGCAAAAGAGATGTCTTGGGGTTTTGGGGGGTTTTGGCTTTTTTTTTTTTTCCCCCAAACTTCACAGCATGCTTTTGATCCCTTGCCCGTAACCGGGTGAATCGCAAGTGGCTGCGCCAAGGTTGGGGGTTGTTCGCGTTTTCGGCAGTGTGCATGCATGCGTGTGTGTGTGTGCGTGTACACGGCTCTCGCCGAAACCAGGCTCCTGTGCCCATCCCCAGCACGATTTGTCCCCCGCAGAGGCGAACAAAGCCCCAGTGAGGCAGGAGAGCGCGGTGTCACTGGGACGCTGGCAGCCGCATGACAGGGCGGGTGACCCTGGGACGGCAGAGCCGGGTGGCACCAAGGGCCGCGCACAGAGTCCCCTTGTTCCCGCAGAAAGCGTCCCCTTGTGTGGCTTTTGCTCGGGGCCGGAGGGCGGCGGTGGCGGGAGCGTCCCTGTGCCGGGGCAGCGCTGCAGGGACCCCTCTGTCCCACTGCCGCGGGCATGGCCGGGGTGGGGGCACAGAGGGTCCCCTGGCACCTCCTGCCCTCCCGCCTCGCTGTGTGCCCCCTCCTGCCCTCCCAGCCAGGGGTACGCGCCGTGCTGTGCCATGCTGCGCCAAACTGAGCCGTGCCGGGCTTTGCCACGCCACAACATACAGCAGGACCGCGCTGTACCTGGCCGGGCTGTGCCATGCTGTGCTAAACCAGGCCAGGCCATGCTGTACCATGCCACACCAGGCTGTGCCGTGCTGGACCGTGCCATGCCAGACTGGGCTGTGCCATGCCGTGCTGGACTGTACGGGGCAGCGCTGGGCTGTGCCGTGCCAGCCACGGGACAGACTTGGGCTGGACGACACCAAGCCAGGGCGCCCGTTGCCACCCTGTGCCCTGCTGCGCCAGCCCCAGGCCGTGCCATGCTGGGCTGTACCGAGCCAGGCAGACTGTGCCAGCCCCATGCTGTGCTGTGCCAGCCCCAGGCCATCCTGTGCTGTGCCATGCTGTGCCGTGCTGTTCCAGCCCTGTGCCATGCTGTGCCGTACCAGCCCTGTGCTGTCCTGTGCTGTGCCGTGCCGTGCCCTGCCATGCCATGCCAGACGCTGCCATGCTGGGCTGTACTGAGCCAGGCAGACTGTGCCGTGCCCCGGGCTGTGCCATGCTGTGCCGTGCCAGCCCCATGCCATGCCAGACCCTGCCATGCTGGGCTATACCGAGCCAAGCAGACTGTGCCAGCCTCATGCTGTGCCATGCCAGTGCTGTGCCAGCCCCGGGCTGTGCCATGCCGTGCCAGCCCCGTGCCGTGCCGTGCCAGCCCCATGCCGTGCCGTGCCGTGCCATGCCAGACCCTGCCATGCTGGGCTGTACTGAGTCAGGCAGACCATGCGGTGCCCCGGGCTGTGCCATGCTGTGCCGTGCCAGCCCCATGCCATGCTGTGCCATGCCATGCCAGACCCTGCCATGCTGGGCTGTACCGAGCCAGGCAGACCGTGCCAGCGCCATGCTGTGCTGTGCCATGCCGTGCCAGCCCCATGCCGTGCCAGCCCCATGCCGTGTCGTGCCAGCCCCGTGCCGTGCCGTGCCAGCCCCGGGCTCGGTGCTGATGCGCGTCCGGTGACGCGGCGGGGCCGCTGGGCGGCGCCCCGGGCGCACCGGGCGGC
>VYZW01040315.1:1034-22951 GCA_013401315.1 Balaeniceps rex | reverse complement strand
CTGCCCCCGGGCTCGGTCTCATCCGCACCGCCGCCGCCCCCTGTGCCCCGAGGGGCCGCCGGCCGCGCTGTCACCCCGGCCGCGGCGGTGACAGCCGCCCCGCTCCCGCCTCAGCTCCCCCCGCGCGCCTGAGTGGCCGCCCGCTCGCCCGGCGGCGGCATCCTCCTCCCTCCCCTCGCTGTCTGAGCGCGCTGCGTCGTCCCTGTCACCCATTTTGTGACTGTCCCTTCGCGGCGAGGCCGGCGACAGTCGCCCCGTGGTGCCCCGGGGGAGGCCGGCGAGGCCGTCTGGCTGGGAGGTGGTGAGGTAACTGAGGGCTTCGCGGTTCCCGGCTAGCGGGGCAAGCTCAGGTTTGCATCCCACGGTGAAACCATTTGTTTCACGCTGCTGGCTTGTTTGTGCAGAGAGGGATAGTGGCGGTGCGTGTGGGAGCTTTCTGAGGAGAAAGGTAGAGTGTCTGCACTTGGGCACCTTTGTAGCTAGGTTTTGGTGTGGTGGGGAGGACCTTTGTCTGGATTCTGGTTTCACGCTTGCCTGGAGTGCCGTTCTTCTGCATTTTTATAGCTGAAAGATCCCACAAGTTCCAGTTTTGTGGCTGCTGTCTGCCTTCCTGTGCTTCACGGTATTCCTTCTTGCAAGCCTTACATGACCTGGTAGTGCCAGGGATGCAGGAAAGCAGCTTCCTATAGCTGGGCCAAAATCAGAGAGTCGCCAGCCTGTTCTGAGAGTCTTCTATACTCTGTGTCCTCAGAGAGAAAAACAATGCAGTGCTGATGCTCAGCAAACTGCGTGCTTCTCTCCGCATCGGCATCTCGCCATCTGTGATTGCATGAAGTGTCTGTCTGTGCTAGGATCTGCAAAACATAGCTCTTTTGTAGCAGAAAATTTGTCTTGTAAATGGTTCCACTGGGTGAAAAGTGTTCTGAAGAGCCATAGGTTCTGTTGAAGGATGTAGTCTGTGTAAGCTCTGCTCACCCCAAAAGCAAACATAAACCTTCTGTTGCTGCTTCCTGCTTAATTAGTGGTACGGACTTTGGCTGCTGAAATGTAGGCAAATGAAAGCCAGTGGCTGCTTTTAACTCTCTGTGGATCATAATACAGTTCTGCAGTAGCTCAGAAGTACAATTTGTCCTCCTTCCTCCAGCCTAGTTGATTGTTGTTAGGTAGTAGATAACAAAAATGAAAAGAGCAGGTCTTTGTAAACAGTCTGAAATTAAAATTGAGAAACTGGGACGGGAGTAGTCTCTTGTTTCTTCTATCACTGTCACTTAATTTTCAGTTAATGGAAAAATCAGATTCTAAGCTGGTAGACTATGTGAAATAAGAGAAAAGAAAACTTGATTTTTCAGATGTTTTTGTATGTCTGAAGACCCATGTCTATTTTTCCTTCTTTATTGAATACAATATGTAATTGTGGGGAACAAAACATTTCAAATCTTTTTAACTTACTGTACCATTTCTGTCAAACACAGTGCCATCTATATAAACACTGCAGTCCACATTTCCCAGTTCTTTTATCTGCTCAAGTTGAAGAGCCATTCATTGACATGAATTTTGGTGTGATCATTAATAAAGATCTGTGTTCTCTCTTTAGTAGTATAAAGGACTGTTTTATTAAAAGTTGATGATGGTGGAACGTCACAGTGGGCAAGCCTCTGGGCAGGGATTTCTAGTTCTCATGGACTATACTTTTTATTGTGTTTTGCAGCTTACCAGCTCTGCGGTATTTTCCGTTTCGCTCCGTGTTCTAAGGCAGTGTGACATCTGTGGCCTTGCAGGCATGCTACCAAAGGCGTCTTCTGCATCAGGCTTGAGCGAAGGTTTCCCTTAATGGAGAGCATGTCCATAGCAGCAAATCAAAGAAAACTTGGGTGTTAGGCTGAGGTCTGGCATGTGATCGTTTGCGCTAGTAAATTGTCAGCATGGTCACTAGCATGGCTTAGGTAGGGCCACCTAACATTTTCCTTAGCCATACCGGGGCATCATTCAGAGGTGGCAAGTGGCAGGACTTCTCCAAACAGACATGGGACGTGGCCACCCTTTTCTGGATGGGGGAGAGGGGAAAGCGATATTGGCTATATAGTCACAAGTCAAGCAGTACAGGTTTGCCTCCAGACCGGAGAACAGTCTCTGGCCTGTGTAAGCTGTAGCCAATGAGTTTTAGAAGTTTCCATCTAAGAGCATGTTGGAATAGTTATTTTTATGCTGCAAAGATTTCATTGTACAGAATAGATGAGGGGATGTACTGTTAACATTTTAGGTATGAATAAATATATATGTACAAGTAACATGGTGAAGGGAAATAAGTTCGTGCTGGTTTTGCTTTACTGTTAGTATGAAAGAAGAAAATATATTCTCAGAAGGTGGAGGCATGCGATGGAGGCTCCTCAAGAGATCTTTCACTAACATACTTCAGAAGTTCTTTTTTTCTTGCCTTGATCTTGCGACATTGGAGCC
The DNA here is from genome assembly GCA_013401315.1 of Balaeniceps rex. NCBI lineage: Eukaryota > Metazoa > Chordata > Aves > Pelecaniformes > Balaenicipitidae > Balaeniceps > Balaeniceps rex. The sequence goes on along the minus strand of VYZW01040315.1, from coordinate 20,494 downwards.
TGTCTTGCCAAGTAGGATTCAGTTCTAGAAGTGTATAATGCTGTTAATGTGACTGAATCTCTATTGCTCAGTGGGAAAAACAGCATAAGAAATGTTATGCTTGTACTTCCTGGCTTCAAAAATCACCCCATTTGATCTTATTTTTAGTCTTTATACTGAAAAAGGGAGAAAAAACGGGTGTTAGAAGCTGAGTTATATACTTAATCATAGCCTTAAGCGACTAGTCACAAGGAACATATTACTTGTTCTTTTGAGCTTATTCCAACTGAAATGATCAGAGAAGCCACCATTTGGAGCACATAACAGTTTAATGCAGCCTGCAAGTAATCGTAGGATACTATCTTTTAGCATATAAATAATTCATCATTAGAGTTTTCACATACACATGCATGATTTTCTTTGGGAAAGAGGACTTTTTCTTTACTGTAAAGGCACTACAACTTTTGATCTTCATCTTTGTAAGTAAATGTCTCAGGATACCTTAATTTTGCAAAGAACTGACACTGTGTTGCAAATAAGTGGCAGAACTGGTAGCTTCCCAAATTGCAGAAGAGTAATACAGGAATAAATTGTGAAATTAGGTAAAAGGAGACTTTTTAAAGGGGATCAGTCTACCAGGTTTCAGTACCAAAAAAAAGAAAATCATAATTTAGATCTAGCCATTTGTTACATATTAAAGGTTTGTAAAGCCACTTAAGCAAAATTCCAAGAAAGAAAATTTTTACTTACTTCAAGACTTGGTTTGACACTTATGAAAGGTAAGACTTGTGTGATCCTCAGTTAATTGTATTTTCCAGGACTATTTGCCAGAATGAAGCCAAGCTAATGATCGCCTGCAACTAACTAGTGTATATACGGTTTTATTCAGGAAAATAAACTGAGCATCTTAACATCTACTATTTAAATAGTATTAAAAAAGAATAAAGGTAATATTGAAGTACTCGAGTGATGTATTTGATGATATTAGCCTGAATGTATTGGTATTTTTCTGATGCTAAAAGCATTTTCTTGACTTTGGTCATTTAGCCAGTGTGGGATACGTGTTCTGCACAGGTACACACAGTGAATAATGATTTCCTATGGGATATACATTTGGGGGCATGGGTGGAAAGCTTGACCAAGAGGCTGGCATTCTTAACACTCCTTGAAACTTTCTGTGTTCTTCTTAGTACATTTCTGTATATGTTCTTAATTAAAAGCACACAGTGGTTTTGGCAGATGGAGCCTTCTTGAAACTTCGGCTACAGAATTTTGTTGGTCTGTGAGGGTTGGTGCTGGAGAGGCTTCTTCAACGTATTTCACTGTTCATTGCTAGGATGTTGGCAGTCTTCATATTGACAAGTCTTAACTGACACGGACAGGTTTATAAAAATGATCTATTAGAGCTTCACTTTCTCTGTTTGGCCATAGAATTTTTTTTTTTTTAAACTGAGTTGCCAAGTTGTACTGAGCTTAAAGTTTCTTTTTTTTAGCACGCTAAATGATGCTGAGATTTGATAATGGGTATGCATTTAAAGTAGCATCTGTTGTGAAGTTAAAAATCTTTCTTTCTTTGCAAAAACCAGTCTTCTCTGTTTCAATTTGCTTTTCCTTAAGAAGTAACCAGCATTGTAAAATAGTTAATGGCAAATATTTCCTTCGAGTCCCTGAAGGTCTTTTCTGGAGGAAAAGGAAAAAAAAATGAAAACTGTTCTTTATAGACATCATTCGTACCACAAATATCACAGAGTAACTCTGTTCACTTGAAGTTCTAGTTTTGCTTTTATTTTTTTTCTGTGACAAAAAAAGATCTTTCTTTCCTTGCAGTTACAGAGTCATGCAAGACTACTTTTGATCTGCACTTATTTATATCAAATGGACAATTACATGTCTCTTCTGGAAATTATGAACTTCTTAAATAGATACGATTGCTGGAAGTTGTTGTCATCAAATTATTCTTGATTTATGATTTGTAAATGCAAGATACATCCTTGAACGTGGCACTGTCACTGGGTTTGACTATAACTGAGAACTTTTCATCAAGAATTAAGATGTTAAGATGAACGCTTTCTAATATAAACTCCACTGCCATGCCAAGTGTTGCTATTCTTCTTTTTAGCCTTATCCAAAACTACAGGAGAGGGTTTCCTCAACCTGTAAGTACAGGTATCCCTATGACTTTGAAACAAAGTTAAAGGGTGATGTTATGCCATTCTCCAAAGGTTTTGATAGTTTGCTGTGATAGATGCTACAGTCATTTACAACCAAGTTCAGGCACAAGGAGCTGGTTGTGTCAAAGCCGTAGAAGAACATGGGCAGATGTAGGAATAGAACCCAGAATCCTGATTTAATAGTGAAGTATCGTCATTTCATAGTAGATCACATCCTTTACCAATATAAATCTGCTTAATTGAGTGAGCATTATGGATTTTCAAGGATGGCCTATCCCCCTTTCTTCAGTGCTGTGGTCATTGGTCTTTCTCTTCTTCAGATGCAGTCAGTACTGTAAGTAATACACTAAGGCTAATGGAAAGGAGAGTGAAGCTGCTGGAGGTCCCCATGGCTTGCACCATTCCACGGTGCTGCCAGCCCTTTGTTCTTGTTGACTCAAAATACGGGGGCTTGGTCCCAGATCTTTGGACCACTAGCTTTTTATATGTCTTGGGTGACTCTCCTAACTTCCTTTTGTTTTCCGCTTACAAAGTTATCAGTATTTTCAGCCCTAAAAGCTTGTCATTAATGGCAGGAATTGACTTGTGTTTATACATCAGTTGTCACAAAGAAACCAAAACTGCTGGTTGTACCATGTGCTCCTTAAACTCTGTACTATGCTTTCAAGGTTTGATCTTCCATATGCTGATATTTGAGGCTTTGTACCTATTTCTTTTTGTATTTTAACTATATGCATCTGATTGAAAGATACCCAACACTTTCAAATTCTTAGTAAACAGTATAAAATTTGTTTATGAAAGCTTACTCAGGAAAAATACTGAAAACATTTTAAATAATATAGTTCCAAGTGTGCATGTGAGATTTCAGTCTACTTGCATTTCAAGTTCAGAAGTAAATTTGCTATATTAAAACCGTAAAATTATCCAAATATGCATTACAAGAACTTCTTGACAGTTTTGTGAAAATGTTTCTGATATATACCTCTAAAAAATAAATAGTGTCTATCTACAGAAGAAAATTCCATTGTCTATAACTGACAGATGTTAATGTTGTAAGCAAAGGATACTTGGAGGAAAAAATAACTGTAAAGACTTCAGCAGGGCCTTTTTTACTTGAAAGACTACATTTTTCTGGAGGGAATGGGAAAACTGTTCTGAGGCCTTCACTCAAACATCAAAGGCTCTCCACAAAACCTGGAGGTATAGGAGCTTCTGAAAGAAATACCATAAAAGTGTTTCACAATGGAAAGTGCTAAAGTGTTAGGCACTTCGCATGCCACAGTGATATCAGCACATCAGCAGTCACATCAGGTAAGGATGCCGTACTGGTCCTGGGCTTTTAGTGTTTTCCCAGGCTCCGTCCCGACGTAGAGTCCTGCATTGCTCCAACAACCAAACTGTCCAAAGAAACAGGGACTCCATAAACTGGTTAGTGATTCACCCTTTTCCAGAAGGCTTGGAATAAAAATGTGGGAGAGAAGCAGTATCTTACCCTTTTTCCTGGGGGAGGAAAAAAAATAGTGGCTGCAGATGGGAGCCTCTCCATCCTGCCCCGAAGACTTTTCCCCTATATGACTCAAATGTATGTCCTTGGGCTTCCACACTGGGGTAGGTAAATGCTCCTCCCCTAGTGATACCAGGGTATTTAGGAAAGATTTGCATGCAGTTCTATCTTTTCTCTGTCTGCCAAGCCTGAAGGGTTTTAAACTAAGTAATGAGTGTGCTGCTGACAGGTCTTGGAGGTGAAGGAAGATGTGGGTTGGAGCACAGAATTCAAACCAATAGATAGCCAGTCTTCAGATCCTCTGCGGTAGTCCGAGTGCCGTGTTTTGTCTTGTGTTAATTGCTTAAAAATAACAGTTCATCTGTTTCCTTATCTGTCTTACCACGTGGCTCCACAGAATATTGTGGCTTGGAAAGTGGTGGTGGTTGGGCAGCAGTAAGAGGTTCATTTAAATCAGGGCTGTCGCTGAGTGTCCAAGAGGCTGAGACTGAATTAAAAGAAATTTGGGGCTATACCATCTCCATAAGGGTGAGCCTTCCTTCTTGTTCACAGTACACAGTCCCGCTGCTTCCTTTGCATAGTATCTAGCAATTATAAGGTGAGTCAGATCAGTCCTGATCTGACTGAAAGACCAACTCATCAAGAAATGAGCTATGATTTCTAGAATCGAAAGAAGGGAGAGGACTGAGGAAGGGGTGGGACTGCCTCTTGGTGGCAGGGTGCAATTAAATTATTTTCATGACTAGCTTAAGCAGTCCCCAGCAGGCATTCTGCCCCCCGCCCCCCAGCCTTAGCAAAGCTGGCTTGTGGATGGGCCATTCCCTTGGTCCAGCTGAGACCAGGATGGTCCTTTGGGGCTGGGAAGGTCCTGGGGGGACGTATCTCTCTCTGTTTCTCCTGTTCTCTGGTTTTGGTGGTTTTTTTGGTGCAATGCCTTCAGGAATGTCGCCAGACCAGGTTGGTGGGAAGTGGACATAGTGAGCACCCAGTTACCTCCCAGTTCCAGAAATCCAGGCAATAGAAAGTCCTCAAGTTGAGAATTCATTAGTCAACAGCTGGTAAGAACAGATATGTCATCGTAACCATGCTGAAAACAGGATTTGGGGTTTTGGGGTTTTACACAAACTGAAGATCTGATGGAGTGTTTTGGATGAACATGGGACTTGGTCGAAGTTATTCACTTGTCTCACAGGTTTTACCTGTAACATACTTGTGCTGGGAGCTGCTGGTCTAGCTCCTGAAATAGCATGTTGCATGTCCTTTCTCTGTCCCCCTTTTTCTGATGGGAGCTAGGCTACTGCCTGCCTTTCTTCTCCCTGTGAACTTCATGCTGCAGAAGCCTTTGCTGCAGTTGTTGATACAAGAGTTCAGCTGACAACGTTTTGAATGGACAGAAGGGAAAAGGTCACCACTGGTTGCCTATTCTAGCCGGCACTTTTGGGAACAGCTGTGCTAGAGGCAGAGTATATTGCAGTGAAATGTTATCTACTGAGCTAGTCAGTTTGAAACAAAAGGAAGCTGTTGTGTTAGTCTGCACCTTTTGTTGTGCTATTCTGCCAGATTCCCTGGTCTTAAAATTGTACATTGCTGGTTTTGAAAGTACTTCCCTAGTGGTGCAAGGAAAATTTCCATGTGTACAGGGGAATCTGATTGTTGGTTAAGGAATACAGTATATATTTAGGGTTATATGACACTAAATACACTTTTGTAACTGGAGGGTTATTGATTTTTGTAATAACACTTGCTTTAGAACATGCTTGGGATGATGATAGATAAGAACGCTTTCAGTTAATGTGGTTAGTGGACCAAGTATCACTTTTTAGACTAGCTGCTGTTATAGTTAAAGCTGGCCAGTTCTTTGGGACATTTATTGTGTTAATTTTTTTTTCCCCCAGAAAATCTACAGTGCCGAAATAAAGAATTGGTTCTATTTTATTGGAAGGTTAACCTGAAGGGTTTACAGAGAAGGTTAAGATTTCTGCTAAGATTGTTTAAGCCTTTAAAATCTGACATAGAGGTGTAATTACTATGCAGGAAATAGGTATGTATTACATCATCTGTTAGTGCACAGCTTAAAATTTGGATGCAACTGTGACATTTACCAAAAGGAGTGAAAAACGACAACGTAGCCAAAACCAGGTTTCAGTGTCCCTCCATGTTTATCGTACTAATATTCTACATATTATATTCCCTCTTCTGTTTCCTTTGTCATGTTTTGCCGGTTGAGGTTTATCTCAGCTTGCACTTTAAGGGACACACAGACTGCCTTCAGGTATAAGGATATTTTTCATTATGTGTATTATCAACACCAGCGAAACAAAACCTATATAATAGTAATGTGGATGGTGTTCTCATCTATAGTGTGAGCAGCCGTAATTAATGGGCGTGCTACAGGGTACTTGGCCCACTTAGAATATTTTTTAATCAGCTCTAGGATGGATACCAATAAGGTATAGAATTACCTGCTCTTTTGTTCTCGTTTCCAAAACTGTAATTCAAAAAGAAAAGCTTCTGAAGGTGCAGTCAATGTAGAAGTTAGTGCTGAGACTGAGTTATGGACAGTGCTCCCCTTCCTTGGGAAACAGATTCCCCATGCTAGGAAGAATCAGTTGGATTTAGTTGACGAACAGTTTTTTTTTCTTTCCTTGGCAGTGGTTTGAAATAGCAGTTGTTTAAAGTAGGAGCTTGAAAACAAGACTACATTATTTAATTTTGTTATGAAAAGGCTTTTAGAGCACAGTTCGTAAGTTTAGGAGTTCTTCTGTAAATGTTCCTGTCACTTGTCTGGAATGTTAAGTATTGCAACGGTTACACATTGCTCACAGCAGTTACAGCTCTGAATTTTTCTCCAAAGAAGGAGTAGAGAAATTTAGGTGTATAACAGCCCATTCTTGCCCGAAGCTCTGGTCTTTCCTCCCTTTTGTTTAAAAGTGAAGTAGCAATAGCAAATGTGGCTTGAAAACAGTGGATGTAACTTAGAGGTAGAATTCCTATTTTTGTAACTCCATAACTTGTAATGGAAAACTGTAAAGGCCCTTCTGATTTTTTAAGATAGAAAGTAATAGGAAAGTCTTTCCTCTCTAAATAACTACCTGCAGTGGTTGTTCCAAAATTGCAGCACCCATAAATCAGTGACATCTGTGTATTTTCCTTGCGGCATAAAACGTAGCAGACACCACCCTGGCTGGAGCAAGGATCCATCCCACCTGGTGCTTTGGGTCCAGCCGTGGCTGTGAGCAGATGCCTCAGGAAAAAAAAAACAAAACCAAACTCTTCCCTCCTACCCTGACTACGTTCCCATCCTGCAATTATTTTTGGCTCAGAGGGGTTTCTGAGCCCTCTGTGCTCAGGTATTTAGCATCCATTAGGGAATTTCTCTGCCTTGTGCATGTCCAGTCTCCCCTTCCACTTGCACTTCATGCAGCCGCAACATTCTTTCAATCTGCATTAAAAATATGGCTCATTTTTCTTGTTTTGAACCTGGCTCTAACTTCATTTGTTGGTCCTTAGTTTTAGTACTGGAAGAAGTGATTAACAGCCAGTCCCAGTTTACCTTCCCGATGCCATTCGATAGGCTTTTGTCATATTCCCTGTGAGATGTCTCATGGGAGCTATTATATACCTTTGATCTTATTTTTGCCCCTTGCTGAAACTTTTTCAGGTCTGTAAGAAATCCTTTTTTTGAGGTTGAGAGACCAGAACTGCACATACCGATTAAGTGAGGGTAGAGGGGCAAAAAATTGATTTGTTGAGTGTGATATTTATGGTTTATGGTTTGTTTTCTATTCCTTTCTTTAATAATTCCTGGAATTGCTTTGCTTTTTTTGCCTTATCCCAAACACTGTACCGATAGTTTAATGAAGCTGTGAATCAAAACACTGAAGTCTTCCTGAACAATACTGGTGAGTTGAGAGCACATTTATATATGAAGCCGAGGTTGCTTTTCCCCAAGAGATAGATTGCTTTGTGTTTACCTACATTTAAATTTATTTGCTGTTTTTATTGTCCAGTTAGTCTCATAAGGGTATTCTGTGATTCCATGCAGTTTCCTTTTACCTTGGTACCTTAAATAACCCTCTCACATCAGCAAACTTTCAGGTCACTAAAACTGATGTCTTGATCTTAAGCAAGAAAACAAATGCACTGCTTGCTCTGGGCTTCTGGAATCCAGTGGTTAATGGATTATGGTTTTGGAATTATTGAGCAAGAGACATCGTTTTAGAGTGCTTATGCAGCTTGCAGGCTGAAAGTTTGAGCTGTAGACATTATAAATGTAGAGAACTCTGTCTCTTAGTTTGTAGCTTATTTCATATCCCAGACATTAAGTTGTTCGTGACTATGCTGTCTCGCCTGCAGAGACTTGGGGAAGTTCTGAATCTGTGTTTTACAGGGGGTTGAAGAGGCTGTATTTCATAATCTTTTCTTCACAGTTCTGCCTTTTGGGTCTCTAAGTGACCTAAAAATGCCATTCTCTTAATTATTTGGGCAAAAGTTGTCAGCCTAAATATATCAAAACCAAAGAACTTGTACAAATAGAGAGTGAAAGTGTACTGACTCCATTGGTCTTAGATGTGAATACTTCTGTTTTCCTCTGTTTTTTGGGTGTTTGATGTTTCAAAAATGCTCAGTATCCTCAAATTTGAGGGACCAGTTGTTTCTATTTTTCTGGAACTCTTAAAAGATAATTCTAAGATTATTTATCATTTTCTTAATAGTTCACATTTTTAATAGATAAAACTGCTTAATACCTCTTGATACTTTGTATTTTCAACTAAAGGCAAAAGGCTAATACCTCCTTTGCTGCTTAACCCTCTCTCACCTTGCAGGCACAGGAAACTATTTTTTGTACTCTTGTAATTGAACCTTACTTTTGTGACAGCAATATTAGCATAAATAAGCATATTAAATAATAGGTGAGATTAAAATAATCACAGTAAGAAATCATACCCCCCTTTCAGTTTTCAGGTTTCTAAAGAGTACATACAAGTAACCCTGAAAGCATTTCATGTTGGCTGGGTGGATGTATCATATTGGTTTACAGTAAAGAACAGAGCCATGCCATTGGGCAAAACACTTTTAAATTATTATTTATGGAGTTGTATTTGCTGTTGGTATAAAATGCAGGACTGGTTTCACATGCCTCCACCAGAGCAAGGAGAGCACGCTCCTGAACAAGATTCCCTTTTGTTTCCTGTACTATGTGTGCTGTGGAAAGAGAGACGTCTGGGAAAGGATACAGGTTAGAGCTAATAGTTACATTTGAGTTTAGGAATGCAGGCTTTCTATCTGATATTTTGGGCTTGTTTTGGCTTTTTTCCACCCTGATTGATTTTATAATTGATACTGTAGTGCTAGCATTAATCAAATGTCTTCCAATAACGTCTTGTGTCTGATGATAGATGAGTAATTTGTTTAGTAGTGTGGTATGAGGGACCTCCAAAAGTCTCTCTTGACTGTTTTATGGAGTTACAATCCTTAATTCCACTGCAACTTTTCAGTGTTAAGCTTCTTCTTCTCTTTTTTCTTTTCCCTCTTTTCCCTCTTTTCCCTCTTTTCCCTCTTTCTTCCCTCTTTCTTCCCTCTTTCTTCCCTCTTTCTTCCTTCTTTCTTCCTTCTTTCTTCCTTCTTTCTTCCTTCTGGAGGAAAGGATGTCTTCAGTAATTCCTTCTTTCTCCCTAGGGCAAAATAGAAAATTCAGCTTTATATGTAGTATTTGCTTTTTCAATCAATAGTGAAATAATATTCTAGCTCTCATTTGAATTATTAGTGTGATGTGTTAATCTTCAGAAAGCTTCATTTGGCTAGTGAGCATTTTATTTTATATTTTAAAATTTAGTGTTGGGCAGAGACAATTTTATTGTTGGTTGCTAATACTGTGTCTTCCTAAGGAATGTGGTGTTCTTTAGAAGCATAAAGGTAGTCTCTATATGTGATATTTGCCTTTTGAGAAACTGGGTGAAGTAGGGCTTTTTCCACTTACAATTCAACAATATTGATGTCTTCTGTTTTCAGTGCTGAAACCCCATCCTCTTTTTCCTTCCTGGAGAAGGCGGGAGGGAAGAAATTGGCACCAAGAGGTCATAAATTCACTTTAGGAGCCTGAGTGAGCAGCTGCTTTTAGAACCTGTATGCTAATAATGTCTTGTCCTTGTTTTAAGTTAAGTTGGACTCATTTGTATCTTTTTCTCAGTTTTTAAACTATAATTACACAATCTTCTTTCAGTAAGAAAGTGACTACTAGAGCTTAGTTTCTCTGGAAGAAAACCAGGAACAGTGGTACCTAACCCTCCCTGTCCTCTAAGTATCTTTGAAGTTTCTAGCTTTGAATTTCAGTAAATCACCAATAGTGTTTTTCAATGTCAAATTTATGGATATTTTAAAGTAATGCTGTGATGAAACATGAGGATTATACTTAATGACTTTGTTTAGTTTCACTTATTTACATCACTTTGCTATGCAGTTGCTGTTCTTGAAGCAAATACTGTTGCATGTTTTCAGGAACACTTCTAAAACATGCATTTTAAAAAAAAAATACATTATGGGTGAGAAACACTTGACTTTACACAATTTTGTCACTGATGACCTCTGTAATATATTTGTAAGAGTATAAATGGTTTGTACTGTAAAAGCTAATGTTAGCCTGTATTTCTTTTTGAGATTATACATCCAGTGGGTTATGTTACTGTATTACTTGCTATAATAAGCAGATACCAAATGTACTGATCTTTTACTGTGCGTGCAAAGATCATGTGTGCAATGTGTATCTGGCATGTTGTAAGATGTGTCAGATTCATGAATGTGCTCTGTAGACTTGATAAATGTGTATTGCAAATGGCCATTGCTGGGTGTCTACAGGCCAGCTGGAGCTACTGCTTTATCTAGATTGCCAGACAAGATTGTCAAGCTTTGCCCAAACGTATGGTAGTCATATCATTGCCAGTACCCTAACCTTCATTATAGCACTGGTTTTCTAGCTCTATGAGCTGTCACAAAGCTATGCTTCTGATTTACTGGATTTGTTGCAAGAGTATAGTTTTTTTCTTCGAGGTAATTTTTTAAATGCAGTCAGCTTCACAACAAGCTGTGCGCTGAAAAATCATTTGATTATTTCTCAAGCATGCTATGGATAACTTTTTTAAGTAGTCTGTAGAACATCAAAATATCATTCAATAGTAATGATGCCAGTTTTACTAAACAACTATCCTCTTTACTAAACTCTATCCTCTTTGGTCTTTTCAGTTTTAGTTTTCTGTTGAATAAGATCAAAAGCACAAGTAAGTGTTCAACTCATAAACATGAAAAAGGCAAGAAATATAAGTGTGGCAACTTGGTCCTACCTGTAAACATTAGCATCTGCTTCTGGAATCTAGTAGGCAGTTGTACCACTCAAAATTATGTGTGTATAGCAAACATATTACCTTCATGGGGCTTTTCTGGTTTGGGTTTTGGTTTTCTTAGGAGTGTCTCTTTTCAAATTATCTTTCAGTTATTTAATCTTCTGTGAAGGCGTTCTGATTACTAGTAGCCGTATGGCGGGACCGGTGCATTTTTGATGTTCTGATGATGAAACTGCAACAGCAAATAAAGTTTTCTGTGTCTGTTCATGCCAGCTTTCAGAACTAAAGGGAATCTGGAAGCTATAAACAAGTATTTTCGGTGTCTTAAAATGAAACTTCCTGTTGCTTCTGTTAACAGCACTTAGGGTCTGAGGATGCAAAACTCCTGGAGTTTTACTGACTTCGGTAAAAGTCAGACTTGAAATACACTTGTGTGCAGCTGAGGTGCTGGTGGGGAAGAAGGAGTGTGTGTTAGTTTACAGTGTTAATTTCGTTAGCTGAAATGAATTATTACTCCTGATCATTGTGGTTTTGTGTAGCACATCTCATGCACTCAATCATCAGTCTGCTTTTTGTGCCCTTGAAATGCTTCACTTTTTAAGAGACGGAAACAACTAGATGTGTTTCATGTTTCTAATCAGCCACAGGATATTAGGCTCAGATAAACCTGATCACTTACTTCCACCCAGAATCTGTAAGACTGAAAGGGGAGTGGAAGTTTCCTCCTCTTAATCTTCCATCCTATGCCTTCTGACTCAGGGGAAACAAAGAAAACATCTACCAGCTATCCTACTGTTGCAAGAGGGAAGAAGGTCCCCATGTGACTAGTCCTTCTGGTAGTCCATGCTTCGAGTTATGGTAGTTGGCCAGTCTACCCTTTCTTAGGTTGTCTTCCAGAATTAGCAGTTCTTGTGACAGCTGCAGTGTTCGGGTCTCCTGCAGCTGCTCCTCATTTGAGTAAAGTCAGCTTTGTTTTCCGGGGTTTCATTTATTTGCTCATAGTTGGAATGACAGTATTGACGGTTGTCTGCTGTTGGAGAAAACTTGAAGGCGAGGTAAAGATGCTGAAGTGTCCTGACTGTGGAATGCAGTGGGTTACTTCTGGTTTCTTCTTGGAGATAATCCTCATAATCATATGACCAGTGTTAAATTTTGTAAAATCCCATGTGTTAATTAATGTGATTTTTAATAATAAATAGTTTGGGGGAATCTGAATTTTTCAACTTCTTCTAATTTTTATATAATACTTTTTTCTCTGCAACTGCTGTTACTCTCTTAGTAGTTTAGTTACCAAGCTGGTGGTAATCTTTTCTCAGATCCAGTGTTGTTGGTAATCAGGCTGTTGCTGAATACTCCCACAGTATTTCCCCTCCCACAGTCAGAAATAAAGAACATTGCTGCCCTAGTAAACCTTTCTTTTGCTAGCTAACGAATGAACTCAGCAACATGGGTCACTTATAAAATATCCTCAGTACAGTACCATCTGTGGAAAGAGAAGTGAAAAAAAATTATTATTTGGAGTGGAGCTGTAGGAAGCGCTTAGTTCTTGGTAAAAATTCCTTTTTAAAAAAAGCAAAAACCATTGGTCAGTCACATGCATTCTGTTTGGCTCTAATTTGTGGTCTTTACTGCTATTCTGGACTTCTGGTCTTAAATAGAACATTATAAAAAAAGACATTGCTTTTCATTTGTATTTTATATTTAAAATGTCTTTCTTTCTCCTTGTAGATTTGTTTGTAAATGCATCATAAACAGACAGCCCAGAATGAAGAAAGCAAGCAGGAGTGTTGGCTCAGTGCCCAAAGTGCCTGGAGTAAATAAAACTCAAACAACTGAAAAAGCCAAACCAGAAAACGGCTCCTCAGTGTCTGCAGTAACAAAACTCTCCAAAACTGGGACATCAGCATCTCTTTTGAAGGTAATAACCAATAGAACGTTTGGATTATTTGTATTTTTTACAATAAAGCTTTAAAAAGAGTAGAATTTTAAGGCATGTCTGTAATGCAGTTTAGGCTAGAGGTTTGTTATACAGGTAATTGAAAGGAATTTGGGTAGTTACACAGCACTTGCCAGAGTAATAGGACTTTGTGTGGCATTCATGCTGTATTTTTCATATTGCGATGTCTGATGTGATGGAAAGCAATAAACTTTGTAGAACGTGGCTATTCTGCAAAAGGAGCAGAGTGGAAGTTGCATTCTGATGAATGTTATTAGTAGTGTCGTGTGTTATGCTTGAATGGTGTGTCAGTGACTAATGGGATTTGGTAAAAGCTATTTACGAATTCTGAAAAAAAGAACTAATGAGGTATCTAACATGAGAAACTTTTTGATATCAGTGATCCGTGTCAGGTCAGCGCAGCTGCATTCTTCTAGCTGTTTTGGCCTTTGCTTTGTGTGAAGTACTGCTTGAGCTGAATTTTCACAAGTTGATTCTTGCTCCTAGAACAAGTTCAAAGGTAGAGGTTTTCTCTTATATTAGCAAAACAGGGCAGTAGATTTAGGAGCATATGGTTTTCCACAACCAAGAAAAATAAGACATACCGAGGTGTGCTGGTGTGGAGTTTTCACCTGGGAGCGAACACACCTGGGTTGGATGGATTGTGTGAGCCTGCCCAGTCTGCCTCCCTCTCCTGGTGTAGAAACATGGCTGGACGCACCTCCTTTTGCTTTTCTGCAGCCCAGTATGCAGAGCTGTGGTGCTGCTGCTGCTGCCCTGCAGCAAATGAACGGAACAAGGAAAAGGGCTGGTGTCTGCAACTGGGACCTGATCCACTCTCATCTACAGGAAGCCAGATAGGCCATTTAAATAACTGGCAAATAAAGACTTTAAAGAAGTGGTGTGGGTTGAGGTCTTTCTGTAGTAGCTGTGCAGGATTACTGAAGTCAAAAGGTGTGTTCCCTTTCTGTCTTTTCTTCTTGCTTTTTTTTTAATGGAAGAATGGTTAATACTTTTGCTGATGAACTTGCGTGCCAGGTTTCAGCTGGCAGATTTTCTCCTGGTGCTCCCCCTTTCCTCTGCCACCCAACGTATCTTGCAGTTTGCTTAACTTTAATCTTTTGATGCTTGTTGACACTACTTATTTTGTATTTCTAGAAACCTCTCAAAGAATATGGAAACAAAAGTCCTTTGTAGTTTACTTATCAAGTTTCTTATGTTATACCTCTCGTGAGGTGAAGGAGGAGGATGATCTAACACTGAAGAAATTTGACCCAGTATGCTTTCACAATTTTACTTATATTAGTAACACTTCTGGCTGTGTTTGGGTGTAGGATTAGAATTTATGACAGTTGTATGTTTGAGGCACAATGAAAATTACTAAGACTTATCTCAGCTTTATGTTACAGCCAAGATTACTCATACAGTTGGATCCTTTACTTGTTAAGCTGCTGTTGTGCCAACTATGTGACTTAATAATAATGACAACTCTTATCTTCTTTGATTGTCCATACTTATACAACAAAGTTAGTTGTTTGTATTTTTTTGACTTACAGACACTGGCACATCGCATTTATAATTACTGGCTTGAAAGAAGTATTACTAAGAAGTTGTATTATTTTTTAAATAATTTTTCATATAGTTTTATATTTGATCTTGTTGATGAAGCATTTGATACGTTGTTTTCCTCATAGTGGTTGTAGGATCTTCTCTTAGACTTGATGAATTGGTGTGTGTATTATGAATTTCATTTAATATTCCTTGACAAAAAGACCCCAACCATAGCTAGCATTAAATAACTTTAATTGCAACAGCTTACTAATTTATTCGGTCCTCAAAGTAAGTATGCATATAGATACAGAAAACTTTGAGTAGGATATTGAATGAAAAGCCACTATTAACGACTAGAAATACACAGTTACAGTACTATACCAATCTTAATTCAGTCAGTAATAATGCTTAGAAATTGAAAATTACGTTCTAATTATAGTTTGTTTTTTTTTTTTCTTATCCCCTTCATGATATATGGTGTTCAGCTTTGGGTAGGCTTCTTTAACTACGCATTGTTCCATAGTGTCCTTTTTCATTGAGTTTTCAAAGTGTGTGGACAATGAGCAGAGGAAGAAACTGTGAGACCCACCCTTCTGTACAACTGAACACTGTTCCAGAGGTCAGTCTGTCTGTCTGCTTCAGAATGCCTTTTTGTAGGTTACTTTTTCGTAGGTTTTTGGCTCCCACTTTGCCCAGGGCTTTTGTAAATGTTCAGCAACCCCACCACTGCGCACACATTATTACAGCAGAAGGTTAACTGCCAGCCACGTCTAGTTTTTAATCTGTCAAAAAATACTCTGCAAATAACAGTGTGTTCTTATTTTTTTACTTCTTTAGCTAATGAGCTTGTGATCATGCTAGCACTCAGCTGTAATTAGATGGCAGCTGTACTTCATACAAATGAACTGCAAAATCCAGTGTCCCTGAAAAGCCAGGACTTGGACACCAAAATTTGAATATTAAAAGTTAGAATCTGTTTTCAGTATTCATGTGTCTAGGCTTCAGTATTCCGTTTGCAGAATGCAATAACTTAATTACAGATTGTTGTGAAGTTTGATGTTTCAAGCACTCAAATGCAGCAACAGCAAGCATCAAAGAAAATCCCGGGTAGGAATAATCAGATATATATATATAAAAATGGATTTGAATGAGGTGCAGTAAATAGGATATACATGTTGAGAAACGAAGATGGAATGAATTTAGAGGTGATCATTCAAGTTTCATTGCACTGAAAGAAAGGTGTGGGGAGAGACGGAATATGAGTTATAAAGGTTTTTTTATATAGAAAATCAAAATAGGTCTGGATGAGCATTTCTAATTATGATATTTTCTAATTTTTCATATTTTAATGTAGGGGTTTTAATGCTAAGCAGGATTGCACTGTTTTCATTAATGGGAGAAACCATTCTTCCTTGAGGAAAAAGCTGTTTAATAAACATATAACATTGATTTTGCTTCCATTAAAAATACACGCTACGAAAATACTTTGATTTTTAAAGTCAAGAATGGTTGCCATTATGGAGCATTAAGAAAAGAGAGCTGCTGGTTTGTAATTTTTCCAAAGCTTTGCTAAATAGTTTTCTTTGCCAAGAGTATAGTGTTACAGTTTTGAGAAACTGTTTACTAATTGGCTGCAGAGGAGGCAGTGCCTTCCAACCTAGACTAGAAATAGTTTATGGGTAAGTCAGAAGAAGAATGGCTGTCTTAAATTCCTTTGTTCAGCAAGGTCTTGAGATGACTAATGTCAGAAAGTGTGGATTTTACTTAGTGGGTTTTTTGTTTGTGTGTTTTTTTTTTTTTTTCTTCAAGCTGAGTCACATCTTGACCTATTTGGCTTGATAACATGTACTTGTACTATAAGTGTCTAAAAGCTTAATCTAATTTCCCCACTCTTTCAACAGGGTAAAAATGCTGACAGCTAATAGTCCATGGGAACTATCACGTTTGCTGACTGATTGGCAGATTCAGTAGCAAAATAGAAAATCGCTGTTCTATGCCTTTTTGTAACACCTTGTTTTAGGTGATAGTTGCATCACAAGGTTGTTTCCCTTGATTAGATAAGAAATCTGATTAGATTACAGGTTAACAGAGGATTGTCATACAGTAGTAGTTTGTGCTCAGGTCTTCCCCCCTGCACAAGTAGTGTGGGCTTTGTTGATTTTGTAGCCCTCCAACATTTTTATTTTCCCATTGGTACTTACATTGAATCTGCTGTTTTGCATGGCTGTGTGACACAGTAGATCAAGGAACTGATCTGACTCCTGGGAGGAAAGAGCCCTTTGAAAAGGCTTCAGTTTACACAGCACAGTGTGTAAGTTCATGGAGAAGAGCAGGATAGAACAGCAGTGGCTTTTTCATAGCAGAAAAGCCAGCTTAGATGCACATCAAACTAGAGCCTCAGAGTGTTTCATTCCAGCCTTTTATAAACCTTTCTAGAAGGCTGTACCATTTCCTACATGATTCAATAAAAACATTCTTGTCCTAGAGGATTTTACCCTTACAAATACCTGTTTCTATCTGTAAATTATCTGTATTTCTAACAACTGCATCCAGAACAAATAAGTTCTCTTCTCAAGCTCCCTTTTGTTTTGCAGCTGCTCTTCTTTGTAAATGGCACAAATCCCATCCATTCCCTTTCCACAATACTGTGATCAGTATTCCTGACTGTTCTGAAATTCACACTTGCAAAACGAAACTCTATAGAATGGAGTGAGATGCAACCTTTTTTTTTAATTAAGCAAGTGTATGTTCATTCTTAGTATATAGAATCGTAATGTCTGGCATATAGTTTTTAATATGAACATGTATGGGAGCTAGAAGTTATAAACCTGCAGAATTTAAAAGTCATGATATAAAGCAACTGGTTAAGTCCTAAGCACTACCTTTTAGCTGGGATGCTGGTTGAGACTTCAAATGTGTTACCCAGCTTAATAATACAGTTACTTAAGGAATGCTGCTAACACAGCTGTTTTCTTTTAATTTTTCTTGCCCTTATAATGGGAAGAATGTTTAGCATATTTTGATTGTTTCTCCATTTGAAAAATTGCATTTTAAAGAGTTGTAAAGTCTGCCAATTATTGCTTAAGAACTTAGTATTTCTAGAGTTTGTTTTATTCTGAAAGATGTATTCTGTATTTGGGAATCCAGTTCTTGAAATTCCTGTGCTTACTTCCTTGTCACATTCCAGGCAGCTTTTGTGGCTTACAGTAGTTTCAGGAATGATCATATGAGGTCAGACAAGAAGTCCATCAAACAAATATCCTGTCTCTGAGAGTGCTTAGTAAAGAGCATGAAAACAAGGCAAGGATCTATGGTGAGGGTGCCTTTTTACCCCCCTCTGAATACTGTCCTAGTCTCTAGTGATTTGTGGCTTAGTATTTTGAGCTAGAAAGGGTATTTTATTAATGTTGAATTGATTTTTTTGTTGTTGTTGTTTGGTTTGATCTTTTTGTTGTGAGCTTGCCCACCAGAAAATGCTTGATCATATTCTATTGAAGAACATTATACTAACTTCCTAGTATTTGCTGGTTTAATTATCTAAGAATTGTCTTCATTTTTATGCTTAAGCGAACTTTCAGTCAAAACCGAGAAGTGTTACACTGTGTTGTGTTACTGTGCTTTTCTTAATTTTTTTTTCTCCTTGGTATTGAAATGTTAATAATTTTATCTGGGAGAGAGAAGACTCAGTTTCTATGGTCAATCATAGGTAAGGAATTGAAGTCCAGTTTCAATTTACCAACTCTGCGCAGTGCAGTGCATTTATACTTTTCAGCATTCTTGCATAGACACAAGACTGGTCAAATACATACTTTTCAAACTGATGGAATCTTTAACAGAAGAAATGTTGGCTATGCAGACTTCTCAGCGAGCTGTCTTAAAGCTGCTTCTTCCCTTTCTTTCAGACTAAGAGTAATGATGACCTCTTAGCGGGGATGGCTGGTGGCGGTGGAGTGACAATGACCAATGGTGTCAAGGCAAAGAAGAGCACTTGTGTATCAACAGCATCTTCAGCTTCAGGGACAACCATGAACAGTCTGGAAAATAAACCCAAAACTATTGCAGGTAAATGGACATATTGATCCTTAAAGATGGTAGTTGGGTGGCTTTTTGTTTTCCTGTTATGTATTGAGGATCCAGGCTGCCTAATGAAGTGGTCAGTAAGGCCGCGGTCAAATCGAACAACTCCTGTGCTCTTTTCCTGTTTTCTAATAATGTAATTGCCTTTTTGGAGGGTGTTCCTTTTAATTTTTTCAGTACTGATTATGCAACTGCTATATAAAACTAGATAATATAATTAATCTAGAGAATCATAGATTTGTCTAAAATCATGTAATTTGTCTAAAAAAAATCCATGCCACGAGCACTACATCTTTAAGATGTGATCACTTGTTGCAGTCAACATTTTGGACGTTCTGTATTGCTTTTTAGAAATAAAGTAAGAGAGCTTTCAGAAACTGTTTAGAAAAGTGAAATTATTTAGTGTGTTATCAATATGGATGGAAATATGTCTTGCCTCCAGATGTAAAGCATCTGGAAATAAAGTAGTAGTAATCTGTCCTCATTTTTATGAAATGAGATGAAAATACATAAAACCTTAACTTTCATTTTGGGGAATCATAATATGCAATTCATCACTTAAAAGCTTGCATTCAAATCTATTGAAAAGAAAGACAAATTTGAACTTGTAGGAATAGCACTGCTGCAGTTTTCATACAATTTATCAGAAGCTGTTGAAGACAGAAAAAAAGAAACTTGCAAATGTTAAACTTTAAGGTCTAACCCATTTTCAAAATACTGGTAAAGCATAGCAATTGGTAAAAAAAAGCATGTATCAATTAAAATATAACTGCACTGATTCATGATTAAGGTTGTGTAAATGTTTACTCTAAATGTATTTTATGAAATGTATTTACCAGCGTGATTCAGAAAATCAACCACTGTATTGCTGATACAAAATACACAGTCTTCTATTACAGATACTG